>PITA01019176.1:0-38351 GCA_004023965.1 Spilogale gracilis | reverse complement strand
TAATAAGAATGGATACCATTTGTAGATGTGCAAAAGCTAATACCTCAGCTTATTAACTTAAAGAAGGGAAAAATTTAGGTATAACAAGTAATATAATTTTTGAGAAAGCTTATAGTAAGTTTGTGACAGATAAACATATGGCATAATAACTTGTGCATTTCACAGACGTTTTCATTTAGGTATATTAGGTATTTTTCTTTTTAAAAATTTATTTATTTATTTATTTTTTTTAGTAATCTCTATACCCAGTGTGAGGCTGGAACTGATGATCCCAAAATCAGGAGTTGCATGCTCTGTGACTAACTGAGCCAACCACATGCCCCTCTGTGATTTTTAATCCCTATTTATGTTGCTGTCAGCTTACAGCCAAAATAACAGGAAAAAAACATTGAAATTCTGTATGTGAATTCTTGAAATCATGACTTTAGCTCTGAAATTTGCTGCCTGCGCATCACCCTCCCTTTTTCTCTGACCATTAGAATTGTCTGTTGTCTAGCGGACATAAGATATGCTGCCATTCCATGGTATCCGCTAGAAAACAGTTAATAAAATTAAGATATTTATTAATTAATAAAATGAAAATATTTATTGGAAAGACCATGACTCTAGTCATTAAAGTTTGATGGTCCTAAGTAAGACCCATTTGGCTAGTGTGTATCACAATATACTTACTCAAAAATGGGTATTGTTTCTTTTTTACAGTGGCTATAGTATTCTAATACTTAGGGTTGTTGAGGAGATTGAGGTTGATAATGAAGTCAGTTCAGTATAAAAATACTTAATGTATAAAGTTGTATGCAGTATAAATGGATAGTCAGGAAATCTCAGCTGTCCTTATATAGTTTTGTTGCTAAACAAGACTTTGTTAGTCTGTTTATGGAAGTGTGATTATAATACTCTTACTCTGCCTCAAATAATGGAATGAGGCTGATCAAAATAATATGAACATTTATTGATACACAAGATAACATGGTTGTTGGCTAAGGTTTATTTTATTTTCGTGGCTAATTTTCGCTCTGTTTACTGCTTCATTTATTTTCTTTTTTTCTGGGTCAGTTCTCTTTCAGATTAGTTTTTAAAAATTTTGCAATCTAGAAAGAGAGGCATTAATCTTTCCTTCAAGTTTCTTCAAATACTTTACTTGAGACCCAGGTCAAGGCCTCTTTCCATTTTCTAGGCAACCATTATTTTTCTCTGCTCTAAATTTATAATTATCAATTATATTTCATAGTTTAATACTCAGCAGCTTCACTCTTTCATATTATTCATGAATTGTTTTCATGTCTTAATCTTGGCAAGCCCCACAACACACACTTCACACCATTTCTGCATTGCTAAATTTCAAACTCCTTGAGTGCAGGAGTCTTGTCTAATTTGCATCTCTCCCTTTCATGTTTCCTAACATGTGGACACCCACTGATAAATATTTACGTTTTCTTTGGTTGCTGTATCTCTTAGTCTGTTTCTTGTTCCAGTATATGGATGTTCAGTGTAAATAATATCACATACAGTAGTCCCCCCTCATTGGCAGGGGCTACGTTCCAAGGATGCCTGACACCGCAGATAGTACCAGCCCTACTATGCATTATGTTTTTTTTCCTATACATACATATCTATGATAAAGTTTAATGTATAAAGTAGACACAGTAAGAGATTAACAGCAGTAACTAATAAAATAGAACAACTATGACAGTATATTATAATAAAAGTTATTTGAGTGTGGTTTCTCTCAAAATATCTTATTGCACTGTACTCACCCTTCTTGTGATGATGGGGATGATAAAGTGACTACGTGGTGAGATGAAGTAAAGTGAATGACGTAGGTATTGTAACGTAACATTAGGTTACTCTTGATCTTCTGACACTGTGTCAGGAGGAGAATCATCTGCTTCTGGACTGCAGTTGGCTATGAGTAACTGAAATCATGGACAAGAGGAGGGGGATTACTGTATATGATTTTAAGGCTCTTAAGCCTTTGTAGAAGTTGTTTATATTTAGAAATCTGTTATGTAATCAGTACATGAAATTGAGCAGTTATATGTTGTAAATCAGCATAACCAAGACTCATGGTTTTTATCTTTATATGAAAAGAACTTCATTAATTTAAAAAAAATTAATAGATTATGATGTAGTTGTTCATGGTTTTAATTTTGTGCCTTGAAGTGTTTTCTTTTTCTGGAATGAGGTTCTTGGTTTTGACTGTAGAAGAAATATGTTAATTAGATTATATTTAGTTGGTGAATTTGTACCCACAAGAATGTGACTTAAAAAAGTTGCAAGTTGCTACAGTTCTTGCAGATAAGATTGTTTCCTGTTTTCTTTCGCATATTTAGTACTTTGTATATTTTTCCATGAGGTAGCCTTTTAGTTTGTCCATTTGTATTGTTTGACATTCAGACTTAAAGACTAAAACACTACCATCCCTGGTGCTTACAAATGCTAGCCATTGAAAATGTCAAAATTTGGATTTGACCCAAGAGTTACAAATAATATAAGGTTTTGTATAAATATATCCAAATATATATTCTTAGGGGGAAAGGCATAAATAAAACACTGTGTTTATGGAGTAGTTTTAAACAGTTAGGCTTTGGGGTGCCTGAGTGGCTTAGTTGGTTGGGCAACTGCCTTAGGCTCAGGTGATGATCCCGGAGACCCGGGAACGAGCCCCACATTGGGCTCCCTGCTCGGCGGGAAGCCTGCTTCTCCCTCTCTTACTCCCCCTGCTTGTGTTCCCTCTCTCGCTGTGTTTCTCTCTGTCAAATAAATAAATAAAATCTTAAAAAAAAAAAATCTTAAAAAAAAAAAATAAACAGTTAGGCTTTAAAATTGCTACATGCCCAAAGTATTTCTCTAGTGAATTGCATACTGTATCAGTTCATGAATTGTGTTATAAGAAAGGTATTTAATACACTGGACTCAGTACTACTGAAAATTCAGTAGAATTAGCAGGAGTCAACATAATAGTTTGAAAAAATGTTATAAACTCAGTTGAGACAACTTTAGCATGAGACAGTTTTTAACATGACAAAATCTGCTTTACCTCTTTAAACTTTTATTTAAAAATTAAAGTGATACTGTTTACATATAGTTTTAAAAGTCTAGAATAATATTTCAGATCCTAAAAAACAGCAGTTGTTCTCTCTCCTCTTTTTACCTCTAATTCCCAGTCTTTAGAGGCAGTAGTTTTAGTTCTTTTAGCTGTTTATTCTGATACTTACCTTTATTTTTCTATGTCAGTTCTGCTTTGTGTTGGCTTTTCATTTTTTTTTTAAAGATTTTATTTATTTGACAGAGAGGTCACAAGTAGACAGAGAAAGAGGAGGAAGCAGGCTCCCCGCTGAGCAGAGAGCCCGATGCAGGCCTCGATCCCAGGACCCTGAGATCATGACTTGAGCTGAAGGCAGAGGCTTTAACCCACTGAGCCATCCAGACACCCGGCTTTTCATTTTAGACAGTAGTTCATTTTAGTAGTAGTTCGTTTTGATTTCCTTCTAAGAAATAGGAGGATTAGTCATGGTAATTAATCTACTGCCTGCAAACATTTACATAAACTTCCTTTTTTTGTCATGTTCCTTTTATAGGACATCGGATTTTTGGGGTAAAGTCTTTATTTAGTATTTAAATTATTGTGACTATGCAAATATTTTTCACAGCTGAGTCACAAATTCACTGGGATTGCATTTCCTTTATTATCCAACTTAAGTGTTTTTTTCAAATACTTATCTGAGCTTGAAATTTTATGTACTTTGTGCCTGTTATTAATCCATTTGCAGCTTACTGACAAATCTAAGATGCTTTCAGTGTGGCTGGGTATAGCAGGCAATCTGTCAGGCCCATTTTCTTCCTGGAGATGGCCTTCTGTATCCTATGTAGAACGCGGACTTTCACATAATTCTTCTTATATTTCAATAAGGAATTTTGTTTTGCTTTCAGTTGTGGCTTGTGTTCTTGAGATCAGGATTTTGCCTCCATCCTCCCCAGAGAGGCATCTTTAGACTTTCATCAGGAACAACGTGAAGATTGGTTTTTGGGAGGGGGCCACTTGAATGAAGTTTGAGTCTGTCATCTCATTTCTCCCCCTGTGCTGCGTTTTTGTCTTCATCATGCTTCCAATATCTGAATTTCTCCAGCATGAATCCACTTACTTCTCTTTTCTTGTGGTAATATGATAAAATATACATAACCTAAAATTTTCCATTGTAACCATTTTAAAGTATACAATACAGTGGTATTAAGTACTTTCACGTTGTTGTGTAACAATCACCACTGTCAGTCAGTCTTCAGAATTTTTACATCAGCCCAGACTGAAACTGTACCTACCAAACTCTAACTCCCATGTCTTTTCCAATGCAGCTCCTAGCAACCATTTCTACTTTCTGTCTTCACCAGCTTGCTTCTCGATGGCTTTGTCTTGGATTTAGGTTTCAGCTTGCTTGCTCTTGTTAATTTAGTTACCACTTTTTTCCCTTTCTGGCTTCCAGAATATTGTTGACTCTCTCACTTGCTGTTGTGTCTTTCTTTATTTTCTTTATTCTTGCGGGTTTTATACTTCTAAAAATTCTAACCTTTTAAGGTGAGGTTTCAGGAGGGAGTCAAAGTCCATCTTGCTTAACTGAAGGTTGCCCTCCCCCTTACATGCCTCATTTATCATTTTTAAAATTCACTTTTAAAATAATATTTCTTTGAGGGGCGCCTGGGTGGCTCAGTTGGTTAAGCAACTGCCTTCGGCTCAGGTCATGATCTCGGAGAGCCGGGGTCAAGTCCCACATTGGACTCCCTGCTCCGCGGGAAGCCTGCTTCTCCCTCTCTCACTCCCCCTGCTTGTGTTCCCTCTCTGACTGTGTTTTTGTCAAATACATAAAATCTTAAAAAAAAAAAATAAATTCTTTGAGAGAGAAAGTGAGAGAGCAAGGGAGAATAGGGGCAGGGTAGAGGGAGAAGCAGACTCCCTACTGAGTCAGGGAGTCCGAAGTGCGACTCCATCCCAGGACCCCAAAATCATGACCTAGGCCGAAAGTAATGCTTAACTAACTGAGACACCCAGATGCCCAGTTATTTTTTTTATTTATTTTTAAAGCCCAACATGGGGCTTAAACTCATGACCCTGAGATCAAGACCTGAGCTGAGATCAAGAGCCACCAAGGTGCCCCAGTTTTTTTTTTATTAGGAATTTACATACAGTTGTGCCAGACAAAGGCAGTTTTGTGGTTATATTGGCTATCAAATTAGGATTCATAGATGTGCTCCTTCTTTATCCCCATTCCTATTGTGTTGGCCAGTTTTGACTTATCAGACCTGTGACAACCTCCTCTTCCCTCCCCCCAGCAGACCGAAGATGGTGCCACTGTGCTGGAGACATAGTCTCTACCGCTGCAGCTAGTTCATAGTGATGAGAGCCTGGCCCTTCTGTGGCGAATGATTTTGGGTGATAGATTGTTACCTAGAAATTTTTGTAGAAGTCTGTTATTCAAAGTGTTGTTGAGGTATTTCTTCCTTTATGCAACTTCTCTGAGGGCCCTTGGCAGAATTAATTTCTCTTTCTGGGCCATGACACGTATCAGTTTTATTTTATTCTAATTACATTAGATCTATATACACTAGAAAACTACATTGTATGATCTGTTTCCTTTCTTTCTTAGACCTAGTGTTTCACAAGGTTTGGAGAGTACTCCCACATTCTAATACAGCTTTTGGTCCATAATAAGTAATAAATAATTACTTACTAAATGAAAAAATAATCCACCTGGGTTGATTGAATTTCCTGTCTTCTGGCAAGTATATTGTCATCACGCCCTTTATCATGTGTCCACTGAAAGCTATGCCAGAAACTTGCCTTTTGCTTCTTACTGGAGGTCAGTTCAGTGTGGAGAATAGAGGTGTGGTTAGAATGCCTGGGTTCGGATAAATAAGCAAGTTTCTTAACCTCTCTGTGCTTGTTTTTTTTAACCTGTGATATAGAGGTAATATCTAGCATGTATATTGTGAGGATTAAATTAATACTTCTGCAGTGCTAGATCAATGCCTGACACATCGTTTTATAGTGAAGCTTTTTTTTTTTTTTTCACCTTTATGGGGAGTTTACCTCCTATAATACCATTAGACTCTGATGATAATAGATGATGATTTTGATAGAAAATCAAATTAAAATAACCAATCTAGCTACTATTAAAATATTTAGTTCTTTGAATTTATATATGAACATGTCCTAAAATGAGCTCCATGGACAATAACAGATTATGGCATCTAGATAATAATGTAAGTCGGGAGAAATAGTGTTCTCCATGCATTATATACCTGTTAAAATTCTATATTTAAATATGACCTAAGATCCCCAGATTCTTTTCAACAGAAATATATTAGATGACAGTGTCAATATTTATTCTCTTTTATTCCTAAGAAGAGTTTTAGGCAGCTCACTGATGACTTTGATATTTAGCATGCTTGTTGTCTTCGAACATCTCCCTTCTGAGACTGTGTGCTGAGGGAAGAGAACCCTCCTCCGTTTGGTCAGCAGTTACAGATAACTTGCTTATGTACCTAAGCGTTGTGGATGCAAGCGAGAAGAAGGCATACTTGTTTTTCTCAAGGAACCATCATCCCTTCATCACTTCAGTAATATTAAAATCAGATGTTCTGTCAGAATGTACTCCCTCACACTCTTTGACCCAGAATTCCATTTATAGTACCTTATAAGTGGAATAAAAATATACACAGAAATTTATGTACAAGGTGTTCATTAAAATATTAATTATAAAAGCAGTAAAACAAAGATATGAATTTTGATATATCCATTATATTTTCCAGGCTTTCAATTAAAAACCTGATATTACTTAAATAATTAAAATTGTATTAAAAAAATTTGTTGGGCACCTGGGTGGCTCAGTTGGTTGGGCGACTGCCTTCGGCTCAGGTCATGATCCCGGAGATCCGGGATCGAGTCCCACATCAGGCTCCCTGCTCAGCAGGGAGCCTGCTTCTCCCTCTCTCACTCCCCCTGCTTGTGTTCCCTCTCTAACTGTGTTTCTCTCTGTCAAATAAAAAAACAAAACAAAAAAATTTGTTCTGGGCATTATGTGGGAGGATAAACAGAGAGTTAGATCAGTTGTTGAATTCCATAATCCGCAAAGAGGAGTGGTAAATTACTCATGTCTTTGTTAAAGTTTGTTGTGAGGGTTAAATCAAACACTGTATGTAATCTTTAAAAAAAAAATCGCAGTAGATATTTGCGGTTCTTCCTGTTATTGTTTTTCCTCATACTCATTCTGTCCTTGATGGTTTTTCTTTGTAATCTTCCTCCAGTCATTCTAAACCAGGAATGGCAGTGTTTCGTTTGGTCTGACAACTCCCGTGGCTTTGTAATAACCATGTAGAAGTTTCCGAGGCTTTCACCAAGCTCCTTAGAGCTGTCACCTGTTGTATGTTTTGGCCAGTTTTGAAGGAGGAGAGGTAGCAGTACTGCATATCACCTTGGGTTTGCTATCCTTTCTTTAAATTTTGTCTTTTTATACACATAGTCACTCCCTTTTCTCTTTGGGTTTTCAGGAATTTTTTTCTTCTTGTACCTTATTCTGATAGGAGTTTGTTAGTTCTCATCTGCCTCCTTCTTAAAGTGTTTTGATTATTACAATTGTATGATAGCATAAATTACTCCTCATTATAGAGTAGTATTCCAGAAACAGCCTTAGGTCCTCTTTAGTCCTGTTTCTTCTAGGCCTCTCCTGAAACACAGATATAGTTAGCTTGGAAGGCTGACTTGATCATGCCTTATTTATTTTATTTATTTATTTTTGAATGTGTCTCATTTAAAGAAGAGTTAGGTTCTATGTGAACTTCTTTTTGCTCCCTAAGTAGAAAGCTATGTTTAATTTTAATCAAATGCAAAGGAACTTTCCTGTAAGGGATTATAATCTTCTTTTAGGGCAGGTGGATTATAACCAGAAAAATTTTGTCGTTGTTAAATGGTGTAAGTTTGAATTTTTGTTGTTTAGGTATAATTCATGCAGTAAACTACAACCAATAAATTGGTGATTAATGAAATATCCCTTAGCACATAGGGAAAAATGATTTCGCTTTATAACACATGTTGGAAGTTACATAGAAATGAAGTTATGGACACTATAAAAAGTCTTTACATTTCTTTTCTTTCTTTTTTTTTTTTAAAGATTTTATTTATTTGACAGAAACACAGCTAGAGAGGGAACACAAGCCGGGGGAGTGAGAGAGGGAGAAGCAGGCCTCCTGCCGAGCAGGGAGCCCAATGTGGGACTCGATCCCAGGTCTCCTGGATCATGACCTGAGCCGAAGGCAGTTGCTTAACCAACTGAGCCACCCAGGTGCCCCAAAAGTCTTTACATTTCTTGATGACTTTTTCTACATTGATAAGTCCAGGGTATTTGTAAAGTATCATAAATCAGACCTTTATTTATATTAAAAAGAGTATTAACAGTTGGATTTTGAAATCGCTTGCTTTGGCTTTAATATTTTTTTGTTATTTTTAAATCTAGGAATTAAAACCATATGGTGTTCCATTAGCTTTATTTTTGACTCGATTTGAAGGACAGGCTGAAGACGTTTTATTGATATTACTCAGCTAGAAACCAGAGGATGGGTTCCTTGAGTAAGCTGTATTTAACTCTTATGGCCTCAGCTACTTCTATCCTATAACATAATTTAGGACATTTTATGAATGATTTTCATGAACACTAAAAATCTCTCACCTTTTTTCTTCCCCCACAAGTCTCTGCCAAAATTCAGGGTTTTTTTCTACGGAGTTTTTAATATGTTAGGTATTAGTCAGTATGCATTTCCAGATACTTGATTATCTTTTCTAAATTTTAATTTGAAAACACTATTAGTTTTTTAATTTTTTAAATTTTATTATTATTTTTTAAAGATTTTATTTATTTATCCGACAGAGAGAAACTCAGCGAGAGAGGGAACACAAGCAGGGGGAGTGAGAGAGGGAGAAGCAGGCTTCCTGCTGAGTAGGGAGCCCGATTTGGGGCTCAATCCCGGGTCTCTGGGATCATGAAGGTCTAACGACTGAGCCACCCAGGCGCCCCATCAGTTTTTTTTAAAGCTATATTTGATTTTGTTTGGATTTGTTCTTCTAGTCATTAAAGCATAATTTTAACTCTATATGGTAACTGGCTCCAGAGATTCAAAACAAAACAATACACCTTTAGCCCCCAAGTTTCATCCTCTCCACAAACCTTGTATCACATTTATATTGACAAGTAATAAAATTAACATATTTGAGCCTTAACATTTTAAACAGTGGAAAAAGCATTACTGAACAGTAAAATAGTCCTGCAGAGAAATCTGGCAGAGGAAGAAGAGTGTATTTTATATACTGGAAAATCAGCATGTGGCAATCAGGCACTTACTTGCCGTGTACCGTTTTAACAGAGAATTAAATAGTTTTGTTAAATACAGATATTTTACTGGTTTGTTAAAAGAGGACTGCTTAAGGCCTTTTGATAATTTTTAAATTTTGACCTTAAAGTGACCCTCAAGAGGTAGAGGGAGCCTCTGGGTTGTAGAACATCAAGTGAATAACTCCTGCTCCAAAGAATGCTGTTGAGAGTAGGTACAGGTGGTTTTAGGCTTGTTAGGGTAATTTCTGTTACCTTAGTGAGAGTCACTCCTTGCATTTAGTTACACTTTGTTGTGCCATTGCTTGTTATTGACTGTATTCCTTTGAAAGAAGTCTCAAATTGATGAGTTATTTCTCATCTTCTGAATTAGGAAACTGATTATTTAAAATGTGTAATAATAAGACTTCTAAGACCTTACAGGATAAATCAGTTGGTTGAAAGTGACCAATACTTTTGTGTTTCTGGAGAGATTTAAAATAGAGTGTCTTTTCCCAGGTGGGGGTGGGGCAAGTGAAAATGGATGTTACCTTCACCTGATTTGTTAGTAAGAATTCTAATTTTGGGGCACCTGGGTGGCTCAGTGGGTTAAAGCCTCTGCCTTCAGCTCAGGTCATGATCTCAGGGTTCTGGGATCGAGGCCTGCATCCGGCTCTCTGCTCAGCGGGGAGTCTGCTTCCTCCTCTCTCTCTGTCTGCCTGTTTGTGATCTCTCTCTCTGTCAAATAAATAAATAAATTCTTTAAAAAAAAGAAATTTAACAATAATTAAGAAAAAAAAGAATTCTAGTTTTGGTGGCAGTAAAAACCAATTCAAAAACCAGTTCAATATTGCATGTTTTAGAAGGATACCGAGTAGAGCTCAGGGGCTCATCAGATTGTTGCTCTAGGGTTAGAGAACCAGTATTCAGGGCTAAGCAGCCAGAAACAATGCCCAAAATCACATTGCACAATAATTCTCATGAGAATGCTGGTAGCATCTAGAGACAGACCGACAGACGCCACAGCCTGCCCCAGTGACACAGCTAGCTCCGGATGACTGAATGCTGCCACCTCTGCCCTGGACTTGACCTTGCTGCAGTTACTTCACTGTTAATATGGGAGAGAGTTCCTTTTGGTCTCTCTTTCTCCTGCTCTCTAGTTGCCCATTCAGTCTGGGCTGGGTATGTGTATTTGGCAGAGCCCAAGTGCTTCATGTGTAGGACATGTGGGAAAGTCTTTAATCTTTTGAAATCATAAAATTGGAGGGGGTGCGGACTTTCAATTTTAAGATGTGGGAAACTATTTGACCTTCTGAAATCATAAGGTGGGGAAATTCCCAAACTTAAGAGAAACTTCAAATGCTAGGCAGACCAAAAAAAAAAAAAAAAGATAAACATTGACTATATCTGATGTTTTATATGTAATATATATTGAGTCCTCACTGTGTGGTAGTCATCATGCTAAAAATGTCTCATAGGCTCTATCACAGATCCTCTTCACAGCATTAGACATGAACTAATAGGCTAAGCAGGATCATACAGTTAGCCAGTTCAGAGCTGAGACACAAACTCAAAGCTATGATTCCAAAGCCTGTGCTTATAACTTCTGTATTAAATTAACTCTTTAAAAAAATCCCCCTGATTCATTTATCTCAAAATCTTATAAATAGATCTGTTAGATTGACCAGTTTATTACAATCTTATGGATCTTATATATATGTATTTAAAGGCAGTTGAAAATTTGTGCCTTTAATTTTCTGTATTTTCAACTGGCTGAATAATTTCTGATTCTTTTTCTCGTTTTGTGACTTTGCCACAAGCTACAGCCTGATACAAGTGCTTTCTTTTGGAATATCTGTGCTCGGAAGCCAGTTACTAAGTGTAAGGGAGACAGATGGACAAGAAGGAGAGGGGCATAGAGTGATCAAGACAGAGGCAGGAAGGGAGAAACATCACACACACACACACGCATACCAGGGAGACACTGACAAATACATATGGAAGAAATGGGGGGAGGGCACACAACACACATGTTACCCTCCTAGGAGCATCATTTCTTTGTGTCCTTTGTTATTTGTAATGGCAACTTGGAACAATGGAACTCCCCCTTCTCTGCTTTAGGAAAGTCATTGGGCCTTTTTTTTTTTTAAGTTGAAATCAGTGCTTTCTTTAGAGCAAATAGTAAGTTTTAAACCTCTGTACCAGTTTGCATTTTAAATTGACTTATGCACTTCTATTTTAAAGCTAAAAAAATATGTGATATCTAAGAGTAATAAACAGGAGCTGTTATTGAACTTGGAATGTATCCAACTTGGTTTGGGGGGAAGAATCATAAAGAGAAACTCCCATAGTTGCTGTGATGTCAGCCAAGTTAGAGTATTTCTTCATAAACCACAGCTCTTGTTAATTATTGCTTTAGCATAAGTCTGTCTGTCCTGCAGATTTTTCTCTGCTGCCAAAATAGAGCTTTATAATAATGTTACTTTATTCACTTGTGCCTTTGGGACTAAATGGGCAGCTATAATTTTTTTGAAAGTGAGTAGATCAAATGCCCTTCAAATGCTCTTGTAGGCAGTCTAAATGTGGGTTGGGTGCTAGAGAAATACATGATGTAAGGTAAATGTTCATGAAATTAAAAGTGATTTTTGTCGTCTTTACATATTACATTTTTAATACTGAATATACTATGTTTTTTGTCCTTACCTCTATCTGATCTTTTTTAGGATATAACTTTTAATTTGAGAAGTCTTATTTTTCTTTGCATTTCTTTTTTGTCCAATGCTGGCTGTATACAAAGGATTTTTTTTATAAATGCAATTGATGTTATTTACTCGGCTTTTCTACTACTTTAGTTTGAGATTTATGCCTTTTTAAAAAAATTTATTTTATTTTATTTTTCAAATTACATTATTTTATTTTTTCAGTGTTCCAAGATTCATTGTTTATGTTCCACACCCAGTGCTCCATGCAATACGTGTTATGTCTCTTTTATTAATATTTTTAGTGGGCCAGAGATCCTCAAATGGGCAGTAGTCCTTTTATTAAGCTACCAGGTTGAAAACATGTTGTTGGCATAAAGACAAGTTTCTGATCTTTATGGACATTAGCTAATGTGAATTTAAGTAGTCATCTTTGAAGAGGTGTCTTGCTGGGCCAGAGCAGTGATCCATGTACCCGAGACTGTCCTAAGGAGCTGCACAAGGGAACAGTATACTTGTTGGAATTCTGTCATTCCTAAAGGACACATAGGCCATTTCTAATTTCCCTTAACTTACATACTGTACTCAGACTCATGCATTCTTTTAAAGTCTTCAGCATGGCACTCTGTTCTGATTGTATTATGTATGCATTAAGCTAAAATACTTATGGATTTTTTGGAATGAGTAGCTCTGGGGGAAAATGCCATTTATAAGGTGAACTTCAGTTCTTTTTTTGCTCATAAGCTGTTTCAGTTTCTTCAGCTGTAAAATATAAAATGATTTCACAGTTTTTTTCCCCCTGCTACTCTCAAAATCTGTTCTGATATTTCTAATATGGCCAATTTATAAGGCTTGTCTTTCTCACCCTCCTTCCTAGCATTTCCCCCCCCCACATGCCATTTAAATATAGAATATTAAGCAAGTTCTTTATGTATCATGAAGGAGGCACAAGTATGTAGGGCCACTGAATTCCTTTGAATTATCTGGTGGCTATAACTAAAAGTTGTGTGGATTTTTAGGAGAAACGGTATTTAATAGCTGCAGTTCAAAGAAAATAGGTATAGCTTGTATTGAGTACTTCAGGATACGGATTTATTGAAGGTCCTTTCATGCAGCATGAATTCTTTTTAATTTGGGGGAAACTAGTTGAAGACATTGGTCATTCCTTCTTTTCTTTTGTCCCATGTACAATACCCATCTTGAGAAGTTATCTTAAAAGAG
This sequence comes from Spilogale gracilis, assembly GCA_004023965.1. NCBI lineage: Eukaryota > Metazoa > Chordata > Mammalia > Carnivora > Mephitidae > Spilogale > Spilogale gracilis. The sequence goes on along the minus strand of PITA01019176.1, from coordinate 25,078 downwards.
TTTGGTTGTGGAAAAAGAAGTCTCTAATATTTTGCTGAAAAATATTTAGAGCCCACCATAACTGCTAAAGAATGAAGATGGTATTTTCCTCCTAACAGATAAAGGAGGATTTAGAAAAAAATTGTAACTCCTTTTTTGGTTGAGGTCTATTTTTGAAGTTATGGGTTACCACCTAGAACAGAAAAGGGCTGAAGTGAGCATTATAAAAATGGTTTCTTTTTTTTTTTTTTTTTAAGATTTTATTTATTTGACAGATCACAAGTAGGCAGAGAGGCAGGCAGAGAAAGAGAGGGAAGCAGGCTTCCTGCTGAGCAGAGAGCCTGATGTGGGGCCTGATCCCAGGACCCTGAGATCATGACCTGAGCTGATGGAAGAGGCTTAACCCTCTGAGCCACTCAGACGCTCCAATGGTTTCTACTTTTGAGAGCATTAATGGAGTTGGGTGACAGTTCCTGGGAACATAACTTAATGATGACAGCATCTTCAGGAAGGGGGTATCGAATACTGAGGTCTTTTGATATTCAGGTAACTCCACTCCCTGAAAGAAAGGTAAACCTGCTTTAATATCAAGCTACTCTTCTTAGTGACTGTTTTATTGTGTATAGTATTAAAATTCATGAAAAACAGTAAAGCCACAGACTCTGTGATACTTAGATTTATATAAATCTTCTTGTTATATATAATGTTGAAGACACTTAAGAAAATTAACTCTGGAAATATTTACCTTGGTGTTCTACATAGAATCATATGTTAAGGTATCCTATTATTTCTTTTCTTTCTTTCTTTCTTTCTTTTTTTTTTTTTAAGATTTTATTTATTCATTTGACACAGAGAGAGAGAGCAAGCACAAGCAGGGGGAGCAGCAGCAGGAGAGGGAGAAGCAGGCTCTCCGCCAAGTGGGGATCCTGATGCGGGGCTTGATCCCAGGACCACAGGATCATGATCTGAGCTGAAGACAGACGCTTGAGCAATGCAGGTGCCCCTGTCCTGTTGTTTCTTATTAAGAAATACATTTTGTGGGCGCCTGGGTGGCTCAATTGGTTAAGCGACTGCCTTCAGCTCAGGTCATAATCCCCGGAGACTCAGGATCGAGTCCCACATCGGGCTCACTGCTTGGCAGGAAGCCTGCTTCTCCCTCTCTCAATCCCCCTGCTTGTGTTCCCTCTCTGGCTGTGTTTCTCTCTGTCAAATAAATAAAATCTTTAAAAAAATATATACATTTTGTATCCTGGCTGGCATGTGCCTAGCATGTTTGTGAACAAAACCAAAGTTTTTAAAAATAATAGTTACTCTGTGTGTGTGAGTGTGGGGAAAGAAAGGAAGGAGAGAGAGAAAAAGGCAAACATTAACTGTAGGAACAGTACTGTGTATGCTGTGCATTTCCATTTTGTTAAAATATGAAACAAAACAGCAAAGTTGTAGGTGATGCCCCCAGCGCAGCATTGACTTCAGTGTTCCCATTATCTTTATTTAGTCTTAATGAAAGGCCTGCACAAGAAGTATTTTGCCGTTGAGAAAAAACACTAATGTCTTAAGGGGTTTTTTTTGAAAAAAATAAGGTGGTATTATTCAGAGTTGATGTTCTGGGGGAGAGTGTGCCCTTCCCTTCATCGTTCCTAATCATCAGTGCAGTGCATTAAAATTGAGAGAGACTTTTTCTAAGTGTTAGTTTATGCTGACAATTCCCAGGACACAATCCAGTATTTAGAAGACCAGCATATGTATTTAGGCCTTTGGAAACTTTAAATCATCAATCTGTTGAGTCTCTTCTCTGTGAAGAAGTCCATTGTTGAAATGGCATGTTTTTTAGTCGATGGGGATAATTTGTTCCAAGGAATTTTCACTTTCTCCACATATCTAAGGACATTTAGTGAAGCAAGGCTACCTTTCCTCAGTGATATGCCCTGATTGTAATTGCCCTCTTTTTTTTTTACAATAGATATGTTATGTTTATTTATTTTATTGTATCACAGGCAGTGAGTGCATCTCATAATAATCGAATTTACATTTCTGAAAAAATACTTCTACAAGATATTTTTTGATTGATGACTCATTAAACATTACGTTCTGTTCAGTATAAAGAAGTGAGACCATGGGTATCTGCTTTTGTCTCAGGTCATGATCCTGGAGTCCGGGAATCGAACCCCTCATCGGGCTCCCTGCTCGGCAGGAAGGCTGCTTCTCCCTCTCTCACTCCCTCTGCTTGTGTTTCTCTCTGTCAAATAAATAAAAAATCTTTTTTTTTTTTTTTAAAGATTTTATTTATTTGACAGAGAGAAACACAGCCAGAGAGGGAACACAAGCAAGGGGAGTGAGAGAGGGAGAAGCAGGCTTCCCGCAGAGCAGGGAGCCCGATGTGGGACTCGATCCCGGGTCTCCGGGATCATGACCTGAGCCGAAGGCAGTCGCTTAACCAACTGAGCCACCCAGGCGCCCCATAAATAAAAAATCTTAAAAAAAAAAAAAATCAATACCAAGAAGTGAGACCAGTAAGTGTTATCCCATGGAGTCAGGAACTAAAGTGTTTCACATGAGAGAATTCTCTAGAAAAGGAAAATAGGGATCTTAACTCTAGTAATTTTGTTGTAAATTTTAAGAAATTAATGGGATACTTTAATGTTTGTATTTGTCTATATCTATACATCAAGAGTGAAAGAAATATCTCAGACATCCGGAAAGGTACAGAAACTGTTTTGATAAACACCTGTGTACCCCATCTATTATAATTTAATGTTTCTTCCCTGACTTCTCTGAGTGTATGGAATAACCGTCAGTGACTTAGAGGTGATATAGGTTGATCACAGTGAGAGAATACTAGTTTTAGTTAGCAGTGGTGTGACTAATTTAGTTACCCTGTTCCCTTAGACCTCAATGTAGCATATTTTTCTGATTCATCTCTTAATGCTATAGGTTTCTTTTTAATATATATAACAGTGAACCTTCCCCTTCGTTCTTTTATCTATAGCAGCTTTGGAAGAATGCCACACATTTCTTGTATGAGCCTCCTGGATTTACATGTTACTCCTATAGGGCAGATGTGGTATTTGTGACTAATAATTTCATTCCAGTTTACTGCAGATTATAATAGGGAAAAGAAAGACAGATTTTGCCTCCTGGAGCTATTTCTTTCTGGTTTGGACAAGTTATTAAACCACTCTGTGTGCTGGGATGTCAGTTGAACTTCTGACTCTTGATTTCAGTTCAGGTCATCGTCTCAGGGTCATGAGATCAAGCCCTGCTTGGGCCTCTGTGTGGGCTGTGGAACCTGCCTAAGATTCTCTTTCCTTCTCTGTCTCTGTTCAGCCCCTGCCCCCCCCCCCGCCCCCCTCCCATCACCTTCTGTATGTACAGGCACTCTCTCAAAAAAAGAGTTGCTTGGGGCGCCTGGGTGGCTCAGTTGGTTAAGTGACTGCCTTCGGCTCAGGTCATGATCTTGGAGATCTGGGATCAAGCCCCACATCGGGCTCCCTGCTCAGCGGGAAGCCTGCTTCTCCCTCTCTCACTCCCCCTGCTTGTGTTCCCTCTCTGGCTGTGTTTCTCTCCGTCAAATAAATAAAATCTTTAAAAAAAAAAAAAAAAAGAGTTGCTCAAGAAAGGTTACTTTAATATCCCAAGCCTTCTTTGAAGTAGTCGAACTTGCTAAAGTCTGATTTCTAAATGAGTGAGGACATTTCTGCACAAAAATACTCAAGACTTCTCTTCACCCTACTCCCCAGACAAAGCTGATTTTAACATGAAATTTCATCATCCAGCTCTTAGAATCCCTGCTGTTTGTTTTCATGTACTCTTGGTTTATTTTTGTACCTAAGGTCTGATAGGCACATAACAAGTGCTTTGTGAACCTTAAACTAAGTGAAAATAGATTGTTCAGATGAAAGGTATGTGGATAAGTCCATTTTGGGGCAATTCTAGAGATCTCTTGCCAGAACTGGTATCTTTGTTTTGGTTTCAGAGACTGTTAAATGTGATCACTGAGTCATACTTGCCGTTTTCTCTGTCCCCTGGCTATCTCTCTTAAGACTCTAAAGCTTGCCAGCCACAGGATGTTTAAAAGGCAGAGTAGGCTTTAGCCCAGGGGAGTTTGTTTGTTTAAATAAAAATAATTAAGTTCAAACATCCCTACCATGTCATAGCTAGTCTAGTCATGTTAGAGTTAGTGAATTCTTTTGATTCTTTCTGGTGCTCATGGTACCTAAAGGTAACAAATTTGAAAGTAGTTTAAACTTTTCCTGAGATTACTTGGGACTTTATAATGTAATCCCAAAGAGAAGTCCCTAAATGAGTGGGAGGAAAGGGCCATTTGTTTTGTTAGTTGTTGTTTTTTGATGGGACTTATTTATTTATTTTCAAAAGTTTTGTTTATTTATTTGAGAGAAACAGAGCATGAGCAGTGGGGACCCATTGTAGGGCTCCATCCCAGGACCCTGCGATCATGACCTAAGCCAAAGGCAGATGCTTAAATGACTGAGCCACCCACGTTTCCCTTTAATGGGACTCCTGTAATTCAAATGATTTACCACTCCTTCCTAGAGTTATGATACAGATGATTTAAAAACAAAACAACAACGCCCCCCCCCCCCCAAAAAGGCACTATGGTGGCTCTACCTTCATTAATTCTTTGAAGTTAGGACCATAAGAATCTTTTAAAAGGGGCAGTATAGTTCTGCAGATGTTTAAACACAAATTACGGTAATTGGTGACTTTCATATTTTAGATGATTATCTTCAAAATATTTTTCCTTACATATTCCCTGCCAGATAAGAATATCTGAAGCAGATATTTTGTATTTTGTGCTCACCTAGGGTACCAGGACCTATCTCTTGATGAGATAACTTGTAAAAACCAAGTTCTAGAGGAAGTGGAGGAGGAATAAGACAGACTAGATACCTGTGTTCCAGGCAGAGGGAAAGACAAGTCCCTGAAGTGAAAACATGCTTGAAGTGTTTAAGGCAAGGAAAGAGGCCAGTGTGGCTGGAATGGAGTGACAAAGAGGAGAGTGGTAGGAGATGATGTTGGAGAGATGTGGAAGGGAAATATCAGATCATGATCCTATGGCCTTTGTTACGGATTGTGGCTTTAGACTAGCGAGATGGATTCAGAGGCAGGGAGATCAGATAGGGAACTATTAGAGTAATGCAGATGAATACTAAGGTGACATGGACCACTGTGGTTAAATGGAAGTGCTGAAAGTGGTAACATTATGGAGATCTTTTGAAACTGGAGCTTCCAGGATGAATACTTAGTGGGTAGCGAATATTTCTGTACATAGTGTTTGATTGACCCGTTTTTAGATGCTGTTAAGATTAATTGCTGAGTTCAAATTTTGTCAACTTATCTATTATTGAGTTTTCCATTAGTCTTTTCCCTAATGGTTTTAGCAACCACTGATAATTTTTTAAATCCATTATTTCATCAGGTGTTACATAATGAAGATTTTCTAACTTTATCATTCCTTCTACATTTATAATTTGGAATCCTATAGAAAAAGAGCTTTCATTTATTGACTGCTTGGTTACTCCAGGGTATTTTTCATATAAGAAAGCCAGGGTAAGTGTTTGATTCTTCTTTCCCTTTATCGATTTTCAGAATAATAAGTTAGCACTGTAGCAACCTCCAGAGATGACCATGACTTAAAAATATATTTAATGTTTTGGGGACGCTTGGGTGGCTTAGTCAGTTTGCATCTGACTCTTGGTGTTTCACTCAGGTCCTGATCTCATGGGTCATGGGATGGAGTCCCATGTTGAGCTCTGCGCTCAATGGAAGTCTACTTGTATATTCCTTCTGCCTGCCCCTTCCTCTGCTCACATGTGCTTTCTTTCTCTCTCTCTCAATAAATACATCTTTAAAAGAAAAAAATATATATAATGTTTCAGTCAGTGGTAGTCATTACTTGGATGTTCAAAATATCATCAGCATTGATATTCATTTGATCTTAAAACATGTCTCCAATGTAAAAACTGTGAAACAGGGTTGAGAAGTCTGACTTTCATCCCTGTCGCTTCAGTTCTGCTTTCTCTTTTTTCTGTAGATAACCATTTAAAAATTATTTGGTTTATCCTTCCAGTGCTCTTTTCCTTTTGAAAGAAAAAAAACCAAGTCCATCTTAATATTGTAGTTTTTTCCTTTTTAAACAAAAAAAGCATAACAGTGTAGAATACTAATTCAGGTTATAGTATGGCAAGTGGGGAACTACTGGTCTCCTTGAGGGTTATTCTTGAGACTTGTCAACTTTTTATTCCATGTAAAAGAATTTCTTTTATTCCTCCCTATCTCCACAAGTGGCTAAAGAATATACATGTTAAAACAAAAATAACCTACTTTACTATTGGGACTTCATCAAGATAAAAAGCTTTTGCACAGCAAAGAAACAGCAAAGCCAAAGGACAACTGACAGAATGGAAGAAGATATTTGCAAATCACATATCAGATAAAAGGCTTGTATCGAAGATCTGTAAAGAACTTATCAAACTCAACACCCAAAGAACAAATAATCCAGTCAAGAAATGGGCAGAAAACATGAACAGACATTTCTGCAAAGACATCTGAATGGCTGGGGCGCCTGGGTGGCTCAGTTGGTTAAGCAACTGCCTTCGGCTCAGGTCATGATCCCAGAGTCGCAGGATCAAGTCCCATATCGGGCTCCTAGCGCTATGGGGAGCCTGCTTCTCCTTCTGACCTTCTCCCCTCTCATGCTCTCTCTCTCAAATAAATAAATAAAATCTTAAAAAAAAAAAAAAAAAACATACCTGAATGGCCAACAGACACATGAAAAAGTGCTCAACATCATTTGGCATCAGGAAATACAAATCAAAGCCTCAATGAGATACAACCTCACACCAGTCAGAATAGCTAAAATTAACAAGTTAGGAAATGACAGGTGTTGATGAGGATGCGGAGAAAGGGGAACCTTCCTACACTGTTGGTGGGAATGCAAGCTGGTACAGCCACTCTGGAAAACAGAATGGAGATTTCTCAAAAAGTTGAAAATAGAGCTACTCTGTGACTCTGCAATTGCACTACCGGGCGTTTACCAGAAAGATACAAATGTATTGATCCAAAGGGGCACGTGCACCCCAATATTTATAGCAGCAATATCCACAATAGCCAAACTATGGAAAGAGCGTAGATGTCCAGCAACAGATGAATGGATAAAGATGTGAGATATATACACAATGGAATATTATACAGCCATCAAAAATTTGAAATCTTGCCATTTGCAGTGACATGGATAGAACTAGAGGGTATTATGCTAAGTGAAATAAGTCAATCAGACAATGATAATTATCTGATCTCACTGATAATGAGGAAGTTGAGAAGACAGAGGATCATAGGGAAAGAGGGAAAAATGAAACAAAATAAAACCAGAGAGGGGGACAGACCATAAGAGACTCTTAATCTCAGGAAACAAACTGAGGGTTGCTAGAGTGAAGGGGGTGGGAGGGATGGGGTGGCTGGGTGATGGACATTGGGGAGGGTGTGTGCTGTGGTGAGCTCTGAATTGTGTAAAGACTGATAAATCACAGACCTGTACCCCTGAAACATAATATATTATATGTTAATAAAATAATAATAAAATAAGGAGGGGCGCCTGGGTGGCTCAGTTGGTTGAGGGACTGCCTTCGGCTCACGTCATGATCCCAGAGACCCGGGATCGAGTCCCACATTGGGCTCGAGTCCCACATTGAGCTCCCTGCTCGGCCAGGAAGCCTGCTTCTCCCTCTCTCACTCCCCCTCTTTTGCTGTGTTTCTCTCTGTCAAATAAATAAAAATCTTAAAAAATAATAATAATAAAATAAGGAAAAAGTATACTTGCAACATTTAGCAATATTGAGCAAAATTATTTATCTAGCAATTCTCCTTTTAGGAGTTTCCCCCAAAGATTGTAATAACAAAATTATACAGTGATATATGCCTTTGTTCTGTTCCTTGTAGGCTGGTACCATGTCTTGTCTTTTTAATTGTTTACTGGGGAACAAAACAATAACAATGATGTAGTTGGCATTGATATCAATGGTGTATGTGTAGAAGAAATGTCATTTTCAGAATTTGCCATTTTTGAAATAGTACCAGGTTAAATATTTCATCAATTAAAATTACATCATTATCAGTTTATTCATTCATTCAGTAAATATTTACTGAGCACTTAGTGCATGGCAGTCATTGTCTTAACTGCTTAAAAGATACAGGTAAATAAAGCCAGGAAATATCTCCTCTGGAGCTTTCTTTCTATAGGTATGAGGGGGGAAAGAGACAAACACATTATCAGTTAATTTATTCTTTCCAAATGTGGTGTTTTAGGCCTCCTCTTCTACATCTTCCTTTTTTTCTTTTTCCAGTCTGTAAATGGCATTCTTAGGAATTGCAAGACCCTGGTGGGTGAAAGGCACTTAGGACTGAAGAATTTATAGACCTTCATACTCAGTATGTGTAACTCAGTATGTGTAACTCAGCTGTAATTCTGGTCCTATGGGATGATAGCCTATATTCCATCTCTCTCACCTCATCCTCAGCCCTGTTCATGTTTTTTATTCGAAGGTTGCTCAAGAAGTTTTTTGGTAATTCCTTTTATAGACACTAAAATTTAGAAGATTGTCTTTAAAGATCTTATGTTTTTGTTATGATATATTTTTAATGACGTGTCTTTATTTCAGAAAATGACCATTAAGAAGTAGACACCCAGATGTAGAAGTGATGAAACAGTCAATTTGTCATAAAGTAAGATGCAGCTGTGGCTTTTCAACCAGATTAGTAAGTGTGGCCAGTTTTTTTTAAACTTTATACTTATCTGCTTTGAAAAACATTTAATAAAAACTATAGTGGACATTTTCTTTTCTTTTTTTTCCTTTTCTTTCCTTTTCTTTCCTTTTCTTTTCTTTTTTTTTCTTTTCTTTTCTTTTTAAAATATTTTTATTTATTTATTTGACAGAGAGAAACACAGCTAGAGAGGGAACACAAGCAGAGGGACTGAAAGAGGGAGAAGCAGGCTTCCCGCCTAGCAGGAAGCCCGATGTGGGGCTCAGTCCCGAGTCTCCAGGATCATGACCTGAGCTGAAAGCAGTCGCTTAACCAACTGAGCCACCCAGGTGCCCCTATAGTGGACATTTTCTTAAGTGTCAAGTTCTATTTTTGTTTTTACTTTGGATTATAGTACAAATGAGAGTATGCAGCTCTAGAAAATATATGTCTGTTAGAGGAAATATATGAAAAGGAGTCACTATAATACCACTATCCGAATATAGCTACTTGTAAAATGTTTGGATATTTGTTTTCCTTCCCAGTCTCTGTTCTATACATTTTTTAAAAAAACATCATTTTGATCATAGTGCTGTGAAGAGTATGCTGCTTTTATATCTTTTAAAATTAAATTTGTTTCAGGTGTTTCTCCCTGTGAATAAATATGTACTCTTCAGTACAAGGTTTCTTATTGAGGTAATGAAAATGTTCTGGAATAATGTAGTGGTGGTGGTTATACAACTTTGTAAATATAGTAAAACCACTAAATTTTATACTTTAAGGGGTGGATTTTACGACATACGGATTATACCTAAAAACTGCCCTTTAGGATATCGAATCTTGATAAGAGTAAAACCCAATTGAGTACTAGTGTTTTAGAATATGAAAATGGTGAGGCGCCTAGGTGGTTCAGAGGGTTAAGCCTCTGCCTTTGGCTCAGGTCATGATCTCAGGGTTCTGGAATCAAGCCTCACGTTGTGTTCTCTGCTTGGCAGGGAACCTGCTTCCCCTTCTTTCTCTGTCCTGCCTCTCTGCCCATTTGTGATCTCTATGTCAAATAAATAAAATCTTAAAAAAAGAAAAAGAATATGAAAATGGGTGGAGATATCACTATGTACCTAGAAGAAATGATTTGATATTAGAATAGTGTTTTTGTAATAATAAAAATAACAAATTTTTGAAATATTTTAATTACAGACTTACTGTCTCTCAAGTTTTAGTAATACCAAATCTCATGACATTCTGAATGTGCTCTATCAGCATTTTGTTAACTTTATTTTTAAGAGGCTTCCTGTTTTGAAATTAACATTTCAACTTTTCTACCTGAAATTTTTTTAGGAACAGAATTGTATCTGTTTTTCTCCGAAGAGAATTCCACAAGGTAAGAACTTGTTAATATAGTAATAAAACAAATATAGTCGAATATAGGCTTAATTGCTCTTGATTTTTTAAATCCTTTTCCCTATATTTATTTTGTATCTTTTCTTGATTATTACAAGATTATGACAAATTGTTAGCTCCACCTTTACTACCTCAGAATTTGCAAACAAAGTGCATCTCATCTTATTTGAAGTTAAGATTAAAAGGGTGTGGTAAAAGTAGTGACCTTTGAAACCCAAATACTGCTTTTCATGGCATCCTTATTCTTAGCATTATTAAGGGACTTATTCCTGGCATCTTTAGGATTGGGTTTGTCCATTTTAGGAAAAAAGTTTTCTTCTTCCTTTGGGGCCCATTCCGCTCTTTACCTCAGTGAACATTAGAGGAGTCATAAGATAAGGGAGATTATTTACCTAGGTTTCCACCTGTGAAAAGTATAGAACTCCTACATTCAGTTTAAAAAGTGGAATGCTTTCTACTAGGTAAGTAATAAAATATTTAGTAACAGTATTAAAAAATCCAAAATCCTAAATGATCATCCTTAAAATGAATTTTAAATCAACATTGATTTAGATTGTTACACTTTTTAGACTTCTGAAGGATGAAATGTTCAAGTGAATAGATAGTAATATCACCTGTTGGTGTGTTTATTACCTTATGCCTGGAACTTAAAATCAATTCTTTGGCCTTAAGAGGGTTACACTATATAAATTTTCACAGGAACTCTTTGGTACAGGTAGTAATGATCACTGCAGATGAATTTAATCTGTCAACTGGAAAATGCTTATAAAGTGAATTATTCAGATCAATAACTGTTTCTTATTTATTGTCCTTTGTGCTGTGGGGAACGTGTGCTCTCAAACCTGTTTTTGAAATTGCCACAGATTCAATCAGGTCAGTTTTTATCCTGATAACTGAAAACAAAAGGTTAAAATAGAGAGACTCATTGGCTCATGAAGAGGGAGCTGGGAGCAAAGCATCAGTAGTTTTCACTCCAAGTTTCTTGTGAAGCTTTCCCCCTATATTTTTATTCTCTCTCTGGAGGCTTAAGGGAGGGAGTTCTGGAACCAGTGTGTGGCACTATCTGATTCTCCAGGATACTACTCAAAGGCAGTGCTTCAGTAGAAATCCAGAGCATTCGTTTCCTGGACCATTCTGCTTCAAGTGAAAACAGAAATTTCAGAAGATTTAATCTTAGTGAACTTGATCTTGTTTGTCCCTGTTCTTTGGGCAGATGGAGTTTGAATACTTAAACATTAATGCAATCTGTGATAAAATGGTGATGGATCATACTATCTGGATGGATCATACTACCCTTAGGGCTCTTCTGTATGTGTTCAGTAAATGTTTTGGGGTTTGTTTTTTTTTTTTTCATTTTTTTAAAAGATTTTTATTTATTTATTTGACAGAGAGAAACACAGCCAGAGAGGGAACACAAGCAAGGGGAATGAGAGAGGGAGAAGCAGGCTTCCCGCCGAGCAGGGAGCCTGATGCGGGGCTCGATCCCAGGTCTCCAGGATCATGACCTGAGCCGAAGGCAGTTGCCTAACCAACTGAGCCACCCAGGCACCCACCCCAGTAAATGTTTATTTTTATAAAAGCCCAGATTCTTTCATAGCTTCTTTTAGAGTAGAAGATAATCAAAACAAGATTATTCATATTTATATAGGATCATCCTCCTACACAAAGGTATTAAAAGGCCAGTGACAACTTTAATAAAAATTGTTAACTCTACACTAGCAGATGGTTGAAATGATAAATTTTATGTTACATATACTTTACCACAATTAAAAAAAAATGTTTAAATTTTTGAGCAACTCTCTTTACTCTAAAAGAGGATGGTTGTGTTTGAAGTATCAGTTTTAACCTCAATTGTAGGAGTATTGAGTTAATGATAGTCCTTAGTTTGTGTTCTACCCATCATCGGTTCATTAAAGGACTGTTCTCTGTTTTCATTTGTAACTGGCCCCTGTATAAGTAACCTTTTAATATAGTTGGTATTATCCCTTTGTGTCATACAAAAGGTTTTATTATTTCCTGTATTTTAATTATAAGTTAGGTCTTACTCAAATTCTTGTAGTGCCCTTCACCCATCTTCCAGTGTCCATCTAATTTGTTTTGTCTAACTGGTACCTTATTTTCAGGTTATTTATTTAAATGCAACTGTTAATATAAAATTCCTTAAATGTAAAGGAATATTAAATTGAGCATTTAAAGAAGTCCAATTTGTGTTCATTTTTTAATATTAGAATTGAATCTAAAAAAGGGAATCTTAATTGCTATGGAAGATAAGAGGAAACAAACGTCTGTTTCAAAGACAAGAGTCTGTTAGAACAGTCAAAGGAAAGAATTGTGGGGCCCAACAAAAACAAGTATTTTTCTTCTAGGAACAGTTTGTTAAAATGCTCGGGTCTCTGTTACCCCTCAAAAGCTTAATACTTGAGAGATACCAGTGATATTTTGGAACTTCCTCATTACCTATTACTTATTAATTTTTACCTTGTATTTTATTTGAACACTCATCCTACTTTTATTTCTCTGAGGCATACCTATGTTCTCTGATTTCCATCACTGAATCTAATACAAAGTAAGAACAGTACCAGTGCAGGTTTCTAAATTTGGGATGCAGAAATAACAATTTCATCTGTAGTAGCACATTATCAGCAAAAGCAACTTTTCGTGGATGTCCTAACTAGGAACTACCAGGGAGTGGGAACTTTAGAAGCTGCACGTCCATGGTGATGGATGCCTTGCAGCAATGAAAAGGAGAGAGAAGAACACTCCTATGAGAGGATAGGGTGATCCCTGACTTTAGAGAAGAAGGATATTGACAGCTGTGATTAGATCAGGAAGGGCTTCCAACAGATAGAAAAAGCTAAAGGTACCTTGTGGGGAGCAGTTTGTATGGGAGGAGGATCTTAGGGGCACTTAGTTCTGGGGGCTAGGAGAAAATGTGTTACTGATTTAGTAATGGAATGGAAAAGGGTAAGGGACTTCCTGTTTGCTAAAAATGAAGCCAGTGTTGAAGCTTACTTATTTATTTATATGTCAACACTTAAGTATTTATAAGATCTTTGATGGGAAGACCAGCAACTCTCGAAGTTGTTACTGAATTAGTATCCCATGCATTGTTGAATACTCCCCACACTCTTTTTAAAAATAGCAGTTCAGAGAATTAGACATCAGGTAACATAGTCCCTTTTTCTAGTTTCATTAGTTTCTGAGTATTTTATATGGCATAGTAATTTCATTATTCTCACTTCATTATCTTAAAAGATGGTATAAGTAAAACAGATAGTATTCTCATTTTACAAATGATGAAACTATAAGTGGAGTGAGCTTTCAGGTTCTTTTTACTAATCTAATCCATACTGTCTGCCACCCTGTCAACTGATATTTTGCTCTGTATAGAATATTTAGTTACTAGTTTTAACTTAAAAGAAATGTTTCTAACCTGGAAGAAACTCATAACCTAAAAAATTTTAAAAAACACACATATACAAACAAAAATATGACAATGAATAATTATTGTTAGTCACTTAAGGTTCATTAAAAAAAGCTTTAATAAGCTAACTTGAATTTTGTCTGCTACTATTAATGTATAGAACATTATTTCAAAAATACTTCCAGGGGCGCCTGGGTGGCTCAGTCAGTTAAGCATCTGCCTTCATCTCGGGTCATGATTTTAGGATCTTGGAATCTAGCCCCATGTGGTCACCCGCGTTCAGAGCGGGTAATCTCCTTGTCCCTCTCTCTCTGTCACCCCCTCCCCTGCGCAGTTGAGCGCTCTCTCTCTTTCTCAAATAAATAAAAATCTTAAAAATATTTCCAATTTATAACAAATACCATAAGTTTAGATTTTTTTTAAGTTTAGAATATGCCTGTTTACTTAAGGATTAGGTGCCTAGTTTTGATGGATGGGAGAATAAGAATCCCCAGTTTGTGGGAATGGAACAAGCAATTTGATCTCACATATTTCAGAATATGGAGTTTCCCCCAAAACCATTTGTTTGTAGTATGAAAATCAGGGAAAGTGTGTTATAAACCTGTGTCTTTTCTCCTTGAAGTGACTTAATTTGGTTCAGGCCCAGCTTTAGTGGTTTAAATACAGATCAAGTTTGGTTTTGAGTAATCCAGTTTTATCCTGGGGCATTCTAGGTCTGGAGTGTCTTTGGATATACTAACCATTTGGTTTCAATACCTCATTGACATTTGATCCTGTGGAAAGATTGTGAGAGATTTCACATGTAGGTGGTGGGATAAGGAAACACAGATTGACTCAGAGTCTATTGAGTAGATTGGAGTTATAGGACTTTGAAGTTTAGCAATGTTATTGTTATTCAAAAATAGGCTATGGTGTTAAAAAGACAGGTCTTCTGACTCTGATTTCTTATTGTATATTAAGACTTCAAATGCAATTTAAGTAAATTTGAACTTTAAAAATTGTGGATAGCTTTATCTTTTTATAAAAGAATACAGTTATTTCAGATACCCTTTTTGTTTCATGTTCCAGTCTTCTTTAGAATTCTGTATGAGCTGCTTTTTTTTTTTTAAGCCACTTGCTTTCAGATTTAAAAAAGAAAAACAAAACCAAAAAACCAAAAACTCAGAATAGGTTGAAACTTGACACAAATTGCTGCCACAGAACAAAAGTGCTGATCAAGTTAAATCAACCCCTGTAATGTGTATTGAAAGGAAAACCTCTCCTCTCTCCCCCAGTTTGAAGAACAAGCATTTTTCCTGCCAAGAAGGGCTGACTTTAAATGGACCAGCTGTCCATATTAGGAGCATTGGGTTGCTAAGGTGACCATGGCTGTTTGGAGAAGAATGCAGCTGAGAGGGCAAGTTCTTGATGTGTGAGCTGCGGGAAGGAATGTGGTGTGATTGTGCATCATTCCTCCTAATCACATGCTCACAAAGTGCTGTGTGGGCAGCATGTAGAAACTACAAATCTGAGAGCTAGAGCTTGTGTGTGGTTAAGATCATTTTGTTTTCATGTGAGCCAGAGGCTTACAGTTTGGATGGAAAACATCTACCTTGTGTGCATGTGTGTGTGTGTTTTGGGTGAAAGGGAGGGTCTTTGATGGTAGATATATTGGGAATGAATTTATTTTGTATGTAGACACATACTTTTGTATTGTGAGACAAAAATGATCTTGGGTAAGTGTTCATTCCATCTCATCCATTTCAGTCTTATATACAGTGTTATTAGTTCCCCAACTGAATGATGTGTTCCTTGTAATTATATCTTGGGCACTTTAAGTTTCAGAATTATTTGAAAGTCCTAAGAATATGTTGTCTATTTGGTCCATTTCTTCTCCCCCCTCTGCCGGGCCACCTTTTTTTTTTTTTTTTAAATAGTTCTTACTCTTCCCAACGGAGAGCTTAACTCAATACATTGTGTTTCTTCCCTGAAGTATCCAAAGATAAGTTTAGCATTTGCTAAAAAATGTAATTCCAGCAACAGTGGGAAGTGTTGAACTAATAAGCCCACTTAACCTGAAACACTATTTAGATTTTACCATGGACATCATCGGTAATGTTTGAAATGAGATGTAGCCACATACATTGCTATAGACACTTACTGACTGAACATGAGGTTCTTTTTTTATCCTTGCTAATAACAAATCCTCACAATAAGATGTTGATCTTAAATGAGAGCATAAATGTGCAGTATCTTTAAGATGTGAAGTCACTGGACATTGGCAGCTCTGTAGTACATTAGCATCATATTCTTAATCAGATAGTCTACATGCTTGGTTTTTTTGTTTTTTTAAAGATTTTATTTATTTGACAGAGAGAAACACAGCCAGAGAGGGAACACAAGCAGGAGGAGTGAGAGAGGGAGAAGCAGGGAGCCCGATGTGGGACTCGATCCCGGGTCTCCGGGATCATGACCTGAGCCGAAGGCAGTCGCTTAACCAACTGAGCCACCCAGGCACCCCAGTCTACATGCTTTGATACCATTGCTGTTTAATTAATTTATTTATAAGATAGGGAAGAAAATTAAAATATTAAAATAGTTTGGTATTGAATTCAGTCAGTTATTCTTATAGTATACCTTGATAACTTTTCATGGCATTCTCTATCAACTAAATGCTTTATAGTTTTACCATTCACATTTAATCCTCAAATCTCCTAGTAATTGATTTTTGTGACAGGTATGGGATATGAATTCACATTTTCTGTGTGGATAATTGGTTATCCCAGCACTGGTTATTAAAATTTTTTTTCATTCCTTTCCTGATATGTGAAATTTCCTATGTCATATGTCAAGTTTTCCTATATAGGTAGTTTTATTTCTGTACTCTGTCTTTTGAACTTTTGGTCCTTTGTCTACCTCTGAATCGTTACTGTCTTAGGTATCTCAGATACTCAGTTTTGTTTCTTGTCTTGTTTATGATCTCAAAAAAATGCTTTCAAATTTCACTGTTTAAAAGTCAAACTTGAGAGGCGGGGAGGGGCTGCCCACTTGCAGGCTGCCTTGGGCCTGGACCAGCCTGCTCCCCCGCGGACCTCCAGCTATCAGTCTCTACAGAGAGAAACATAGAGAGAGAAGGAACACGAGAAGAGGAGAAGCAGGCCCACCGCTGAGCAGGGAGCCTGATGTGGGGCTTGATCCCAGGACCCTTGGATCGTGACCTGAGCGGAAGGCAGACGCTCAATGACCCAGGTATGGCCTGACGGCCACTTCTCAGGGACAGCTTTAGTCAACCAAGACTGGGAGGCACCTAATGGTGCCTGCTACTACAATTACACATCAAAAACCTGATGCTGGAAGAGCTATTCCTCCCCTACGCATGTAAGAAAAGACCCACAAGTTATTAGAACAACTTCAGTCATCTTTTCACCCCACTTGCCTGGCAAGACAAGAAAATTCACTTTATGGAAGATGCCATCACACCACTGGAAGATGCCTCAGAAACAGACCCTTGGTTGAGAAGTAACTGCCACCTAAAGAAGAGAGAGATCACAAGAAGGCAGAGAGGCAGGCAAAGAGAGAAAAGGAGGCAGGCTCACTGCCGAACAGAGAGCCCGATGCAGGCCTCGATTCCAGGACCCTGAGATCATGGCCTGAGCTGAAGGCAGAGGCTTTAACCCACTGAGCCACCCAGGCACCCAAGAACTATTTTTTAAAAAACTTTTCTATTAACTGCATGATTTGACATTTTTCTTTATATGTGATTTTCCACTAACTTAGCTGTATGACCTGGCATAAAAAAAGATAGGTAAAAGTGTGTAGTATTCCACTATCTTTAATGATCCTATGAAGAGTGATGATAATTCTAGGAGAAACTATCTGGCTCAGTTGGTAGAGCAGGTAACTCTTAATATCAGCATTGTGAATTCAAGTCTCACATTGAGCATAGAGATTCCTTTAAAGAAAAAAAGGTGCTAATTCTTTCAATATATCTCTTCCCAGAAAACTATACTTAAAAAATCATAAGAAGTCATTCTTTTTTCTTTTTAAGTCCCAACATGGGGCTTGAACTCATGACCCTGAGATCAAGACCTGAGGTGAGATCAAGAGACACTTAACCAACTGAGTTGCACAGGTACCTCAGCTATTATTTCTTTTAAAAACCAGACCAGGAAATACATGAACCAAATCCAAATATTAATAGTGATAATTATCATCAGAACTGAGAACATATTTCTATGAGAAAATAAATATTTGAAATAAAAAAAAAAATAAATAAAAGTCAAACTTGTAACTTTTTAAAGTGATGGTCTTTACCAAAAAGTTTCATTCTGTTCCTATCTGGCTAATCCTTGTTTAGGATTTTTACATTAATATTCCTGAGTTAGATTCGCTTTTAATTTTACATTCTCATATTATCCTGGTCGGATTTATAACAATACCTCTCTTTTTAAATGTTAGTTGTGTTAAAATGTACCTATTACAAAGTTTACCATCTTACTCATTTTGAAATGTATGGTTTAGTGTAGTGTTAAGTATATTCACATTCATTGTCCAACTAATCTCCAGAACTTTCTCATCTTGTAAAACTGAAACTCTATACTTATTAAACACTCTTTATCTCTCCCACCCCGTCACCCTGGCAACCACCATTCTTTCTACTTTTATGAGTTAGACTACTGTAGATACCTCCTAGAAGTGAAATCATACCGTATTTATCTCTTTGTGCCTGGCTTTTCACTTAGTATGATGTTGTAGCATGTATCAAAATTTCCTTTTTAAGGACAAATGATATACCATAGTATGTATAAACATTTTATTACCCGCTCATCTGTTAGTGGACAGGTATGTTGCTTCCACCTTCTGGCTATCATGAATAATGCTGCTATGAACATATATGTACAAATATCTCTTCTACACACTTCTTTAAATTCTTTTGGATATAGACCCAGAAGTGGTATTACTGATAATGTGGTAATTCTATTTTTAATTTTTGAGGAATTGCAGTCCTATGTTTCATAGCAGCTACACCACTTACCATCCCACCAGCAGTACAGAAGAATTCCAGTTTCTCCATATACATGCCAACACCTATTTTTTGGTTTTTTTGGGGGGGGTTTTTGTTTGTTTGTTTTGTTTTAGATTTACTTACTTGAGAGAGAGCGTGTGCACACGCCTGGGTGTCTGCGCACACAAAAGCAGGGGCAGAGGGCTAGGGAGAGAAATAGGCCCCTTGTTGAGAGCAGAGCCTGCTCTTGTGGCTCCATCGCAGGACCTTGACATCACCACCTGAGCCTGTGGGGCTGGGGGCTTGATCTCAGGACCCTGAGATCACAACCTGAGCCGAAATCAAGTCAGATGCTGAACCAACTGAAGTCACCCGGGTGCCCCTATTTTCTGGGTTTTTTTGATAGTAGCCATCCTGATGGTTGTGAAGTAGAATTTCATTTTAGTTTTGATTAGCGTTTCCTTAGTAACCAGTGATGTTGAGGGTCTTTCCATATAAGTGGCCATTTGTGTATTTTCTCTGGAGAAATGTCTGTTCAAGTCCTTTGTCCATTAATCGGGTTACTTGTGTAGTTGTTACAAAGTTGTTGCTGAGTTGTAGGAGTTCTTTATATATTCTTGATATTAACACCCTTATTCAGATTTATGATTTGTAAATATTTTCTCCTATGTCATAAGTTGCCTTTTCAGGCCGCTAAGTGTTTCCTTTGATGCATAGAAGTTTTTAATTTTGATGTAGTTCAGTTTATCTACTTTTACTTTTGTTGCCTGTGGGTTTGGTGTCATAGCCAAGAAATTATTATCAAATCCAGTGTCATGAAGCTTTACCCCTAGTTTTCTTCTAAGAGTATTATACTTTTAAGTCTTATATTTAGGACTTTATTTTGAATTAATTTTTGTATAAAATATAAGGTTAGGGTCCAAGTTCATTCTTTTGCATGTGGTTATCTCGTTTTCTGAGCATCTTTTGTTGAAATGATGGTCTTTTCCTCCACCGAATGGTATTGACATCCTTTGTCCTGGTTGGATTTTGATATGAATTAGAAAGTGTTTTTCTTTTTTACTATTCTCTAGAAGAATTTGTTTAAAGTTGTAATTTTTTATTTTTTATTATTTTTTAAAATTTATCGTTTCTTTACCATTTGGTGGGACTTAACTGTAAAACTATCTGGGTTTGATGATTTTTCTTTTTCTTTTTCTTTTTTTTTTAAGACTTTATTTATTTGACAGAGAGAACACAGCCAGAGAGGGAACACAAGCAGGGGGAGTGAGAGAGGGAGAAGCAGGCTTCCCGCCAAGCAGGGAGCCTGATGTGGGACTCGATCCCAGGTCTCCAGGATCATGACCTGAGCCGAAGGCAGTCGCTCAACCAACTGAGCCACCCAGGCGCCCCTGATGATTTTTCTAGTGTAACGATTTTAAATTGTAACAGTTCAATTTTTTAAAAAAAGTTTATTTATTTGAGAGAGAGGCACAGATAGCAAGAGAGAGAAAGCTTGAGCAGGGAGGAGAGGGAGAAGCGGCTCTCGATGCGGGGCTCTGTCCCAGTACCCTGCGATCATGACCTGAACTGAAGGCAGATAGTTAACTGACTTAGCCACCCAGGTGCCCCACAGTTCGATTTTTTAATAATTATTTTTCTGTCTGGATTCTCTATTTCTTATTTTTAAATGCTCAGTTGATATATTTGTCCTTTAAAAGCTGATATATAATTCACATATAAAATTCACCTCCTTAAAGGGTAAAATTCAATTTTTTTAATATTCCCCAAATTGTATGACCATCTCCACTATCTAATTCTAGAGCATTTCACCATCCTCAAAAGAAGCCCTGTACCCATTAGCAATCACTCACTATTCTCCTTTACTCCATTCCTGACAAGCAGTTACCTACTTTCGCTATAGATTTGACTATTCTGGGCATTTCCTATAAATAGAAATATATATTAGGGGGACTTTTTTGTCTGGGATTGTTCACTTAGTGTAATGTTTTCAAAGTTTATTCGCGTTGTAGCCAGTATCAGTACATCTTTCCTTTTTTGGCAGAATACTATTACATTGTGTGGATATACCACCTTTTATTATGCATTAATCAGTTGACACACATTTGGATTGTTTCCATTTTTTGGCTATTATGAATACTGCTATGAATCTCCAAATACAAGTTTTTGCATGCACAGATTTTTCAGTTATTTTGGTTATGTATCTAGGAATAGAATTGCTGGGCTCAGATGGAAACACTATATTTAACCTTTTTAAGATCTGCCAAACTGTTTTCCAAATCAGTTGTACCATTTTACAGTCCCACAAGCATCATGAGGGTTCTAGTGTCTCCACATCCTGGCCAACACTTGCTGTTGTCTGTCTTTTGATGATAGCTGTTCCAGTGGGTGTGAAGTGGAATCTATGGTTCTGATGTGCATTTTCCTAATGACTAGTCATGTTGAACATCTTTTCCTATGCTAATTGGCCATTTGTATAACTTCTTTGTAAAAGTATATATTTAGAGCGTTTATCCATTTTAAAATTGAGTTTTCCGGGGGGGGGGGCACATGGGTGGCTCAGTCGGTTAAGCATCTGCCTTTGTCTCAGGTCATGATCCTGGGGTCCTGCGATGGAGCGCCATGTCGGGCTCTCTGCTTGGCAGGGATCTGCTTTTTCCTCTCCCTCTGACTTCTGATGCTCTCTTTCTCTCTGTCAGATAAATAAATAAAATCTTTTAAAAAAATTGAGTTGTCTTTATTATTGAGTTGTAAGAGTTCTGTATATATTCTGGATATTAGACTCTTCAGATACATGGTTTCCATATGTTTTCACCAGCTCTTTGTATTGTCTTTTCATTTTATTTCATTTTGTCCTTTGAAGCACAAATTTTTTTTATTTTGATGAAGTTCAGTTCATCTGTTTTTTCTTTTGTTGTTTGTGATTTTGGTAGCATATCAAAGAAACTTTTGCCTAAGATTTGTGTGCTGAAAGTTTTATGGTTTTAGCTCCTACACTTAGGTCTTTTTTTTTTTTTTTTTTTTTTTTTTTTTTTTTTTTTTTTTTTTTTTTTTTTTTTTTTTTTTTTTTTTTTTTTTTTTTTTTTTTTTTTTTACACTTAGGTCTTTGATCCATTTTGAGTTTTTATATATAATATAAGGTAGAGGTCACAATTTATTATTTTGCAATTGGAAATCCAGTTGTCCCAGTACCATGTGTTGAAGAGAGTATTTCCACATCAAATTATCTAGACTCCCTTTTTGAAAGTCAGTTGACTATAAATGTATGGATTTATTTCTGGATTCTCAGTGTTGTTTCATTTGATCTATATTTCTCTTCTAGCCAGTAACATACTTGGTGATTTGATGCTTGATGACAGTAGCTTTATGGTAAGTTTTGAAATTGGAAAGTGTGAGTTCTAAATCTTCTGGACTCATTTTTAATAGATTGTATTTTCTAAAAACTTCTAAAATATCTTCCCAAACTTTCAAATTTATAACCATAAAATTGTCCACAGTATCCTTTTATCATCTTAATCCCTATAACATCCGTAATCGTGTTTCTTTTTCCTTTTTATTAGTTTGTTTTTACTTTTCCCAATTAGTTTTTCCAGAGGTTTATCATTTTAATTACACTTTCAGAGAATGAACTTGTAGTTTATCATTTCATTGTAAATATCCTTTTAGGTCCTTCTATTTATTATTTCTTTCTTCTTTCTCAGAACTCTTAGGTTTTTGGTTTTTTCTGTCCTTTTACAAAGACTTTTCAGTTTGGGTTTTTTAGTGTTTTAAGTTTGCCTATCAGTGTCATTTGAGCCTGCCTTCCTACAAGTTTTGATATATGGTATTTTTTTCATTAAAAAATAACTCTTATTTGCCTCAGGAATTATTATAAAAGTATATACTTAATTTCAACATATTTAACTTGTAAATATAATTTTTTGATTATGTTCCAAGTTGATTTCATAATATCAGAGACTATAATATTGTAATTTGTAGAGACTAACTTTATGGCTAGTTTTCATGAATGTTCCATATGCATATGGAAAGAATGTGAAATCAGTTGTTTAGTATAGTGCTACGTATATGTTCGTGAGCTTGTTAACTGTTCTACTCACATCTTTCATGGTTTGCCTAGGTTTTGTTTGGATTTGGGTTTGGTTTTATTTTGGGACTTCTCTACCAGTTACTCTGCTGAGAAAGGCATATTAATGCCTCTCACCTAATGGTAGATTTGGCAGTTTCTACTTGAGATGTGGTAATTTTTGTTTTATGTATTTTGAGTCTGTGCTATTAAGTACTTATAATTTGAACTGTTTTTCCATTAAATCAAACTTCTTTAAATCAAACTTCTTGCCAATATGAAAGGCTATATCCAAAACTTTTTTTGCCTTATTGTATTATTATTTTTGTGGTTGGCTGTTTTCTTGGATTAATATATCTGTTCTAATTTTCTTTTGATTAGTAGTATTTTTCATCCTTTAGCTTTTCTTTGGTCCAATATTTTAGTTTGTGTCTTGTAAACAGCGTATGGTAAATTGTATTTTTGTTCTGAATAACAATATTTTTCCTGGAATTTTAGTCAGTTGTGATACTGGTAGGTTTATATTTATTTTTGTCTTTGGTCTTTTTGTCCTGCTCTCCTTCCTTCTTAATCTTCTAGGCCTTTGTTTGGAGTTCTGTGTTTGAAGCCTTCATGTAGGCATGTTTTCTCATTTCAATCCCCCTAATACATGCACTCTTATTTGTATATTAATGTTATTTATTCCTTCAGTGGTTGCTTTAGCTTTTTTAAAAAGTCCTTTCTAAAAGGAAGAGTTTAAATCAGTATCTTTAACCTATTCCTGAATAATGTCATAACCTAAAATGCTCTGATTGTCTTCCTTTCAGAACTCTGTAACACCATTGTCTATTATTTTAGTTTTTCCATATTTATCTCTTATATACATTAAAATTTTTTTGAACAAATCTTTGTTTTAGGTAGTTGATCTTTGTTTAATTTTGTTTATTATTTTCTTGGCTCGTTATCTGAGGGCTTCCATATGAAATAATTTTTTTCTACCTGAAGTATATCCTTTAGAATTTATTTATCTATCTATCTATCTATCTATCTATCTATCTATCTATTTATTTATTTACTTATTTGTTTGTTTGTTTGTTTATTTATTTATTTATTTGACAGAGAGAAACACAGCGAGAGAGGGAACACAAGCAGGGGGAGTGAGAGAGGGAGAAGCAGGCCACCCGCCGAGCAGGGAGCCCGATGCGGGACTCGATCCCGGGTCTCTGGAATCATAACCTGAGCCGAAGGCAGCCACTTATTTATTTATTTATTTATTCATTCATTCATTCATTCATTCATTCATTCGACAGAGAGAAACACAGCGAGAGAGGGAACACAAGCAGGGGGAGTGAGAGAGGGAGAAGCAGGCCACCCGCCGAGCAGGGAGCCCGATGCGGGACTCGATCCCGGGTCTCCGGAATCATGACCTGAGCCGAAGGCAGTCGCTTAACCAACTGAGCCACCCAGGCGTCCCTAGAATTTGTTTTAATGAAAGTCTTTTGGTGAAGGTAGACGACTGTGTGTGTGTCTGTGTGTGTGTTTTAATCTGAAGATGTCTATTTCATCTGCATTCTTGAAAGATAATTTCACTGTGTATTGAATTCTAAGTTTTCTCATCACATTAAAGACATTATTTTGGTGTTTTGACTGCCATTGTTGGTGTTGAGAAGTAAAATTGCCCTCCTTTTGTAAATCTTTTATCTGACTTTTTTTTTTAAGATTTTTTAAATTTATTTGACAGAGAGAGAGATCACAAGTAGGCAGAGAGGCAGGCAGAGAGAGAGGAGGAAGCAGACTCCCTGCTGAGCAGAGAGCCCGACACGGGCCTCGATCCCAGTACCCTGAGATAATGACCTGAGCTGAAGGCAGAGGCTTTAACCCACTGAGCCACCCAGGCACCCCTTAAGATTGTATTTTTAAAAATAATCTCTACACTCATTATGGGGCTTGAACTCACAACCTCAGGATCAAGAGTCACATGCTCATCACTGACTGAGCCAGTCAGGTACGCCCCAGAAGGTTTTCTTTTTTTTAATTGAGATAAAATTAGCATAAAATGCAATCGTTTCAGGTATACAACATAATTTGATATTTGTATACACCACAAAGTTAAAATATGAGTCGAGTTTCCATCTGTTACCATGTTACTGTGGTGTATCATACTGATTGATTTGCAAAGTTTAACCATCTTTGCATTCTTTTTTTTTTTTTTTTAAGATTTTATTTATTTATTTGGCAGAGAGAAACACAGCCAGAGAGGGAACACAAACAAGGGGAGCAAGAGAGGGAAAAGTAGGCTTGCTGCTGAGCAGGGAGCCCGATGTGGGACTTGATCCCAGGTCTCCGGGATCATGACTGAGCCGAAGGCAGTCACTTAACCAACTGAGCCACCCAGGCGCCCCCATCTTTGCATTCTTGAAAAAAATCCCACTTGATCATGGTGTGTGTGTGTGTGTATATATATATATATATATATATATTTTTTTTTTTA
>PITA01019175.1:24606-38425 GCA_004023965.1 Spilogale gracilis | reverse complement strand
AGAAGAGAAAGTCAAGTATCGCATGGTCTCACTTACTTGCGGTGCATGAGGGGCAAACTGGAGGACAGTGGCAGAAGGAAAGCAAATGGGAACTAGGGTAATCTAGGGAGGGAAACGAAACAAGAGAGATTTTGAACACAGAAACAAACTGAGGGACTTGGAGGGAGGGGGGTGGAGGGATGGGAGAGCCTGGTGGTGGGTACTGGGGACACCTAAAGCGTGGAGCACTGGGTGTGGGGAATGGGGAATGAATCTTCAAACACTGGAAAAAAAAATTTTTAGTAACAACAACAACAAAAAAACCCCACACTGAGATACCACCTTATACCAGTCAGAATGGCCAAAATTAACAAGTCAGGAAACAACAAGTGTTGGAGAGGCTGCGGAGAAAGATGAACTCTCTTACACTGTTGGTGGGAATGCAAATTGGTGTAGCCACTTTGGAAAACAGTGTGGAGATTCCTTTAAAAATTAAAAATAGAGCTACCCTACGACCCTGCAATTGCATTACTGGGCATTTACCCCAAAGATACAGATGTAGTGAAAAGAAGGGCCATAGGTACCCCAATGTTCATCGCAGCAAACTGTGGAAAGAGCCAAGGTGCCCTTCAACAGATGAATGGATAAAGAAGATGTGGTACATATGGATGAATATCCAACTTCTGTAGCAACATGGACTGGATTGGAAGAGATTATGCTGAGTGAAATAAGTCAAGTAGAGAAAGTCAAGTATCACATGGTTTCACTTACTTGTGGTGCATAAGGGGTAATATAGAAGACAGAAGGAGAAGGAAAGTAAATGGGAAGTAGGGTAATTCAGGGAGAGAAATGAAACATGAGAGACTTTGGACACAGAAACAAACTGAGGGACTTGGAGGGAGGAAGTCGGGGGAATGGGAGAGCCTGGTGGTGGGTACTGAGGGCACCTATTGCATGGAACACTGGGTTTAGGGCATGGGCAATGAATCTTGGAACACTGAAAAAATAAAATAACTTTAAAGTAAAAAAAAAGTCAACATAGAGAGTAAAGCAAAAGAGAGAAACAAGAGTGTGTTCCAAATGAAATAACAGGGAAAAAAACCTCAGAACAAGACCTTAATAAAGCAGAGTTGTGTGGTGTACCTGAAAGAGTTCAAAGTAACAGTCATAGATGCACACAGCTCAGGAGAGGAATGGATGAACAAAGTGAGAACTTTGACAAAGAGGCAGAAAATAGAAGACAGTACCAAATAGAAGTCACAGAGTTAAAGAATACAATAACTGTACTGAAAAATATACTACAGAAGTTCAAGAGCAGTCTGCATAAAGCAGAAAAATGGATCAGTAAGCTGAAATATAATGAAATTCACCCCATCAGAAAAACACAAATACAAAAATACAGTCTACTATCTATATAGAATGTGATATATGAACCTCATGGTTACCACAAACCAAAAAACCTGTAACAGATCCTCTTGGATTCCTTTCTTTCTATTTTTTTGTGTAACACTAAAGAAAGTCATCAAATCACAATAGAGGAAGAAGAAAAAAAAGGAGCAGAGAAGAACTCCAAAACAACCAGAAAACAATTAGTAAGAATGCATCAAGTACATACGTACTTCTGTACAATAATTAAACATAAATGGATTAAATGCTCCAATCAAAAGACATGAGGTAACTGAATGGATTAAGGAAAAAAAGACCTATCTATATGCTGCCTATCAGAGACTCACTTCAGATGTAAGCATACACAGACAGTGGAAAGTGTAGGGATGGGAAAAGATATTCTATGATAGATTAGACCACATGGATTTGACAGGTATATACAGAACATTCCATTCAAAGGCAATAAAATACACATTCTTCTCAAACACATGTAGAATATTCTCCACGATCACATATTAGGCCACAAAGCAAGTTTTAATAAATTTAAGACAAATTATATCACCCATCTTTTCCAACTACAATGATAAGAAACTAGAAATCAATTAAAACAATAATTCACAAGTAGGTAGAGATTAAACATGTTCCTGGACAACCAATGGGCCAAAGAAGAAAAGAAACTTAAAAGTATCTCTAGACAAATGACTGGAAACACAACATACCAAAAGCTATGGGATGCAGCAAAAGCAGTTCTAAGGGGAAAGTTCATAGGTGACAAATGTGTACATTAAGAAGGCACAAGGAAAAAATCCAAACAACCTAACCTTATACCTAAAAAATTAGGAAAGGAAAACAAAGCCTAAAGTTAATAGAAGGAAGGAAGTCACAAAGATCAGATTGGAAATAAATTAGACACTAAGGACAACAAAAAAGATCAATGAAACTTAGAGGTGGTTTTCTGAAAGGATAAAGAGAGAAGTTAAAACCAGATAACATAGAAACACAAAAGATCATAAAAAAGAGTACTATGAACAATTATACTTCAACAAACTGGACAACCCAGAAGTAATGGATTATTTCCTGGAAATATACAACCTACCAAGACTGAATCATAAAGAAACAGCAAGTCTAAACAGATGAGTTACTAGTTAGGAGACTGAATCAGTAAACAAACCCTCACAACAAACAAAACTCTGGGACCAGATGGTTTCACTGGTGAACCGTATCAAACATTTAAAGAAGAACTGATACAGATCCTTCTCAAACTATTCCAAAAAAACAAACAAACAAACAAAAAAAACAGAAGAGAACACTTCCAAACTCATTTTACAAGACCAGCATTATCCTCGTTATCCTCAGGCCAATATCCCTGATAAGCATAGATGCCCCCCGCCAACACAGAATTAGCAAACAAACTGTACATTAAATGGACCATATACCATAAATAAATGGGAATTATTCCGGAGATGCAAGGATGGTTCAGCATCTGTAAATCAATGAGTGTGATATACCACTTTAACACAATGAAGCATGAAATTCTTATATCCTCTCAAGAGATTCAGAGAGCATGGGGAAAAAATCCAATGGCCATTTATAATTAAAAACTCTCAACAAAGTGGGTATAGAGGGAACTTACCTCAACTTAATAAAGATCATACATAAGAAGCCCACAGCTAACATCATACTCAATGTCAAAAAGCTGAAAGCTTTTCCTTTAAGATCAGGACAAAGATGACCATTCTCACCATTTTTACTCAGGGTAATTTTGGAAGTCCTAGGCAGAGCAACTAGGCAAGAAAAAGAAATAAACACCCAAAATGGAAAGGAAAAAAAGCAAAACTGTCAGTATTTGTGGATGACATATTATATATAGAAAACTGCCAAAAACCATTAGAACCAATGAACAAATTCAGTGTAGGATACAAAATCAATATACAAATATCTGTTGCATTTCTATACAGTAATAACTATCAGAAAATAAGGAAACGATCCCATTTACAATTTCATCAAAACAAATACGTAGGAATAAATTTAACCAAGGAGATAACCTATACTCTGAAACCTCTAAGACATTATAGTGTAAGTCCTGACGGTTTTTCCTTTCTCTGATGCAAGCATCTGACTTAAGGTTCGATTACAGAGGCATCCACTTTAAAGATGGCTATCTTGAATACATATATTACCTGCTATACAGCTAGATAAAAAGCCAGGCCACAGCTACAACTCCTCTGCTGCTCCTTTGTTTTAGAGATCTTCGCTGATTTAGATGACTGACCGTTTGGACATCTTGTTTTTTTCTTCCTATGCTTTAAATTCATACTCGTATGTTTTTGTTGTTGTTGTTTTTTATTGTTAAATTTTTTTTCCCAGTGTTCCAAGAGTCATTCCCCATTCCCTACACCAAGTGCTCCACGCATTAGGTGCCCCCAGTACCCACCACCAGGCTCTCCCATCCCTCCACCCCCTCCTGCCAAGTCCCTCAGTTTGTTTGTGTGTCCAAAGTCTCTGTTGTTTCGTTTCTCTCCCTGGATTACCCTACTTCCCATTTAAATTCACAAATAAGGAGTAAACACACAAAATCCTAGTCCTGTATTCTCTTTCTCTTTCCATGACCTTGCTGTATACTTTCCATAACTTGTAAGCAATAAATCTTGTATATTTCAGAGTTTCTTGATGGTATTGCTGAGGGCGTCTTGCAATCATAATAAAAACCACAAGGGCTGGTCCAGCCTCAGTATTCGTTACTGATAGGCTGAGACCTACACACCACTGAGGTAGTCAGCAGTATTGTGTATTTGCCCTTGCAGTTAACTGAATGTCGTTTAGCTGAAACTTGCTTAAAGCCACCTAACTCAAGTGGGGAACCTCATCTGAGAAAGGAACACTGTTTCCTGGAGGTCTGCTGCACTGTTCATATTGCCTCTGTCATGTGTTTGTGGTATGAAACCCAAAATATCACAGTTGTTCTGATAAAATTCAATGTTCTTCTCAGAGCAGCCTGATGAAGACCATATGGTCTAACCAGATGATCAGACCATTGATTATAAGGGCCTTGATTATTAATGTGCACAAGGGTCCTCCATGCCTGAAGTCAGAGGAGAGCTAAGTAGGGCGGAGTGGACTGCAAAACCGTTGTCACTGCCCAAGGAGAGGCTGTGGAATAAAGCAGGAAGAAAGTATTCCTGTAGTTGAAGAGGATGGGCAGCCTCTGCCTGTAACAGTTCAGTCAGTGGGTTGTGCCTAGACCCTAAGTCCTAACCCAGAAAGTGAAAGAGCCTTGCGACAGGAAACCAATGGCCCAATGAAAAGGCAAATACAACAGAGGCCTATGGTTTCTATGTTGCCACTTAACACAGTGATGTTGTTGCTCTTTGTCCTCTGACCTGATGAACTATCATGGGTCAATCCCTGGTTCAAAGTTGCTAAAAAAAATTTTTTTTTCCTGTATATTATGAGCACCCCCTAAGAACCTTGAAGAGGTGCACTAGCTCCTTGATAAATGTAGAACCCCATGGTAGAAGATTACTGGGCATTGCTCAGTGCTGTAGCATACCAAATTACTAAGGCTCTGACATTGCCCTCCAGACGCCCACGGGCTTTTCCCAAAGACCTTGCATGTATCAACCCAATTCCTGGACAGGTTGATTGGGACACACTGGAAAACAATTGCCTAGGAAGGGGGTGCAGAGTAGCATCATCCGAAACTTACTGATTAACAATACATAAGACTGAGATAATGGGAGAAAATGACAAAGTGGAAACAGATCAGAAACTACCTTAACTGAAATTCAAACCTTTTAAAAGATTTTATGCAGCAGGACTGTGTAAGATATAGGGAAGCTAACTAGCTCTTACAGGTTCCTTTTTGTTTTGGAAGGGGCTATGAATTGTTACTCATGGTGGCCAAAATGTTCCAAATGGTCAGCATCTATAAAGACCTTAAAATCCGCAGTGTTCTTAAAGATCCATCTGAGCTATATGCTTGTTTCCTCTGAGATACCACAGATCCTGAGCCCTCCCAGCTTTCCCATGACCTGGGCAAAAGCAAGAAATGTGATTCATAAGGGGCCTGTGAAACCAAGGAAAAAGGTGACAGGGTTATCAAAGCCTCCAGTGAGGAGGAAAAGAGAAAAAGGAAGGCAAAGTCCCCTGGAGCCAGATATTTTTATCAGGGGCCTTCCTCTCCTCACAAAGATGATTTACTGCCCAGTTCTGTGCCCATCCTTCCAACAGTGATCACCGCTAAGGATCACAGTGAAGGCAAAACATTAAGATGAGGTCTCTGGCTATGCAAACTGGCATGATCCAATGAGCTCCCCATTTTCCTGACTTTAGTGATCCAAATGACCCCTCCTTCAATTGCAACCCTAAAGATGACCGATTTGACCCTCAGTCCAGAGAACTCCTTTGACCAGACACTCCCCCTAATTATGGGTCTTCACTACTACATTTTATTACTACTGCTGAAGTCATCCAAAAGGCACTAAAACTTCTAGGAGAAATTCTTTCTCTGTCCCTTGAAAATATAAATTTTACATGTCTTTGAAATATAAATACCCAAGGAGGTAATCACCCAAGAATGGAGAAACAGTGGAGACAAGAGGCCTTTTAAAAATACAAACTGCTATAAAAGCACCTTTGCCCAAATCTAGTCCATATTTTCCATAAGACCACTTGTGAAGGAAAAATGCAAATCTTAATAATTTTTTCCACAAATGTTAGTAAAAAGCCTTACCCACTGGAGCAGGTAACTTTGACTTGTTCTGTCTGCCTGGAACATAATTTGATTCAAATATTATTATTAACTAGCAGAGTTTGTATTGTACCTGATTCATAGCTAAAATTATGAATGAAAGCTATAGGGGTGGTCTGTGTTTCTACCAATGTCTGTGGATGTATGATACATATTTGACATATTTTTCTTCCCCTGGATGGTATTGCCAAAATTACTTTGTAAAAAGCTTGAATTTCATTGGCTCAGAAGAATAAGCATTTATGAAATTTAATATTTCTAAATTCTCCAGAATATAGAAACAAACCTAAATGTTTTACAAATTTATGTGGTCTGGGATAGTATTTGTAAATATAAGCTAGTTTATATTGGTTTAATTAAAATAGAGATATCATCAGAATTGTCAGCACTGAATGTAATCATATATCTTTTATTCTACCTGTATTGGTAAGTCAAATAAACTTACTCTATGTGTTTTGAAAACTGTCATGATGGCTGTTTTTTATCTCATGAAATTTGCATAAGTAATCTGAATATGACTGTTAAGAAGTATGTTAAACATATAATTGGGACAAAAGTCTGTAAGTGTACTTTATAATAATAAGGTTTTATGGTATGCCTACTGAAAAACAGTTACCCAAATATTTTTGGTAACTTGGAACTTCTGAGTTTTTCTAGGTTAATTTGTGATGGAAATTCAGTGAATATCTAGATCATTTCCAAATGAGATAAAATTCTGAAACATTAATTACTAAACACAGATGTATCTGCTTTTGGCTCTTATTACCTAAAGATATCTGGATGTGTCAGCAAACACGTCTTGTGCCACATTTTGTGTTATGAGAAAGCACATACTCCCAAAAATAGTGATACCTACTCATAAATTTGCCGGTCTACTCTTAAATGTGGTATAACAATTCAGTTTCTTACTTCTTAGTTTTTGTTAGAAGTTAAGGGTTCTAAGGGTTAAGAATTCTAGTATATGTAATTAGATCTACTAAAAATAATATAAGAAACATCTCTATGCAAGAAAAGCACTATGTGTATTGGTTAAGAAAAGATACAAAGTATGAGATTATGGGGGAAATTGATAGAGTAGGAAGACCCTAAGCTCACCTTGTCCACGGATACAACTAGATAACACTCATACCAGTGTAAATAACCCAGAATATGACCCAAAGACTGGCAGAACAAACTCCACAAGCAAATGTAGAGAAAGGGCCACATCAAAGAGGGCAGGAAGGGTAAAGATGTGGTAAGAAGCTAAAACAGTCTGCAAGTGGATCATGGAAGGGGAAGACCCCCAGGCATAGGGAAGGGAGAGAAACAAGGCTTCTACACCAGGGAGGCAGTGCAGCAAAAATGATTCTTTGTTACATCTGACTTTGAAAATCAGAGGGGACAACTTTCGTTAGTTCCTAACCATCAGTGGGACCTAAAGCTTAGAATTTTAAAAATCAGTAGACTTGGTTCTGGGAGAGCCTGGAAAGTGAGAGAAAGTTGAGTCCCCACCTTTATAGAGACAGAACAACAAACAGCCCCTGAAACACAGCACAGAAACACTAGTTTGAAAAACACCTGAAACATACAGGAGGGAGAGTTGCTTACTCATCTCAGAGCATGTCTTGGAGGGGTAGGGATCCCTGAGGGACTTCTCCAAGAACAAAGGAGCTTAGCAGGCACCATTTCCCTACCTCCCCCTGCAGGAAATACCAGGGAGCTGACATTCACTACGTAACTTACTTATACCATGCCCCCAACCCACAGATCTACTCCTTCCAGACAGGCCTACTTTGGTTTGGGGTCTGCAAGGCCCGTCTCACAGAACAGCTGGGGAGTGTGAAGCTTGCTGACATGACTGCCCAACCAACCCCCGCCCCCAGCAACACATTGCAGATCTGCCTCTTCTGAAATGCTCCAGGCCAGAGACCATTCAAACCAGGGCCAGAAGCCTGGTAGCGTGCAGGAAGCCTTGACAGGGGCCAATACCAGGTCAAAGTAACTCCTGCCCTAGGAATAAGGAAAGAGAACTACACATACCAGTGAGACTGTGGACCCAGCAGTGGGCTAGGAGCAGACAGCTGGTCTAATTAAAACTTACAATGAAAGCTTCCCAGAGGAAAATGCAGGGTAAACACCCTGCAGTCTGGTGCTACTGTATCTCTGGCAAATGCTTGATCTGACTCAACTCAAGTGCCAGGTTGCCCCAGACTGTTCCACTAACACCACAGGGACAAAACACTGTCCACAACAGGCAAAGAAGGCCACTGTAGACAACTGGACTAAAGGAAAATGCAGCTCACAACAGCAGGGCGCATGTTACACACATCGGGGGCACCTCTGAAGTGCCAGGTTCCAGTAAACGGCACAGTGCACTGCAGGGCACTACGAAACCTCTTCTTCATAAGACCACTACTTTCAAGAGCAGAAGACATAGCTGACTTTCCTAATAGAAAGAGACACAGAGTTAGACAAAATGAGAAGACAGGAATATATCCCAAGTGCAAAAACTAGACAAAACCATAGCAATAAGTAGTATGTCTGATCATTTAAAGTAATGATCATAAAGATACTACTTTATTTGAAAAGAGTGGAGAAAATCAGTGAGATCCTTAACAAAGAGATATAAAAGAATCAGAAATGAAGAACATAATAAAATTTAAAATACACTAGATGGAATAAATGGTAGATTAGAAGAAGTGAAAGAACAAATCAGGAACCTGGAGGACAGAGTAATGGAAAGCAATCAAACTGAGCAGGTGGGGTGGGGGGGGAAACTAGGCAAAATGAGAACAGAGTTAGAGAACTCAGTGATTCCATCAAGGGTAATAACATTCGCATTACAGGGACCCCAGAAAGAAAAGAGAGAAAAGGAAGCAGAAAATTTATTTGAAGAAATAAGAGCTGAAAACCTCACAAATCAGGAAGGAAACAGAAATTCAGGTGCAGGAAAAAAAACAGAGCCCCCAACAAAATCAACCCAAGGAATCCACACCAAGACACATAGTAATTAAAATGGCAAAAAGTAGTGATAGAGAATTCTAAAAGCACCAAGAGAAAAGAAAATAAATACAAGGGGAACCCCATAAGGCTATCAGCAGCACCCCTGCAGGCCAGAATAAAGTGGCATGATATATTCAAAAAGCTGAAAGGGAAAAATCTGCAGCCAAGAATATCCAGCAAGGCTGTAATTCAGTATATAAGACAGAGAGTTTCCCTGTCAAACAAAAGCTAAAGGAATTCATGACCACTAAACGAGCCATGCAAGAAATGATAAAGGGGACTCTTTGGAAAGGAAAGACTAGAAATAAGGGTAACAAAGATAAGAAGTACAAGAGCAGTAAAAATAAGTATACCTATAAAAATCAGTCAAGCAACTCACAAAAGGATATAAAGTAGGACACCATATACCTAAAACATGGTGAGAGAGAGAGTAGCAAAAAGTGGGTTCAAACTCAAGTGACCACAAACTTTAATAAAGACTGCTATATACAAACCTAATTGTAACACAAATCAAAAACCAGTAACAGAGATGCAAAAAATAAAGACAAAGGAATCCAAGTATATCACTAAAGAAAGCCAACTACTTATGAGAGAAGTGAGCATGGGAAGAATGAGACAGAGAGCTACAAAAACAACCATAAACATGTAACAAAACAGCAATAAATACATGCCTATCAGTAATTACTCTGAAGATAAATGGACTAAATGCTCAAAGTAAAAGATGAGGCGATGAAATGGATAAAAACCAA
The DNA here is from genome assembly GCA_004023965.1 of Spilogale gracilis. Taxonomy (NCBI): domain Eukaryota; kingdom Metazoa; phylum Chordata; class Mammalia; order Carnivora; family Mephitidae; genus Spilogale; species Spilogale gracilis. The sequence goes on along the minus strand of PITA01019175.1, from coordinate 28,579 downwards.
GATCCATCTATACACCACTGACAGGTGTTTCAGATCCAGACACATGCAAACTGAAAGTGAAATGATGAAAAAATATTTATCATGCAACGGCTGTGAAAAGAAAGCTGGGCTAGCAGTACTTACATTGGACAAAATAGACTTAAAAAAAGATCCTAACAGGAGAAAAAGAAGAACACTATACACTCATTAAGGGGACAATCCAATAAGAAGATATAATAATTTTAAATATTTATGCACCCAACATGGAAGCACACAAATACATAAAACAGTTAAATATAAAGGAATTAATCAATAGTCATACAATAATAGTAGGGGACTATAACACCCCACTTATATCAATGGACAGATCATTCAAACAGAAAATCAACAAGGAAAACAGTACCTTTGAATGACACACTGGAGTAGATGGATTTAAGATACATTAAGAACATTTCATCCTAAAATAGCAGAATACACATTCTTTGCAAGTGCACATGGAACTTTCTCCAGAATAGATCATGTAATAGGCCACAAAACAAGTATCAACCAACTCAGAAAGATCGGAGTCATACCATGCACCTCTTATGACCACAATGCTATTAAACTAGAAATCAACCATAAGAAAAAATCTGGAAAGAGCACAAATACACGGAGGTCAAATAACATGTTACTATACAATGAAGGGTCAACTGTGAAACTACTAAAATTAGTAGTTAAGAGGGAAGTTTATAGCAATAGAGGCCTACCTCAAGAAGCAAGAAAAATCTCAAAACTCCTAACTGTACACCTAAGGGAGCAGAAAAAAAGAAGAAAAAGTAAAACCCAAAACCAGTATAAGGAAGGAAATAATAATGATTAGAGCAGAAATAAATTATATAGAAACTAAAACAAAACAAAACAAACCCCAAAAGATTAGTAAAACCAGGAATTAGTTCTTTGGAAAAAAAAAAAAAAAAGAACAAAATTGACAAATCCTTAGCCAGACTCAACAAGAAAAAGCAGAAAGGACTCAAACAAAATCAAATGAAAGAGGTGAAACAACAGACAGCACAGAAATACAAAGGGCTATAAAGAGAATGTTATAAAAAATTATATCCCATCAAATTAGACAAATTTGATTAGAAATAGGTAAATTCCTACAAACATATTACCTACCAAAAATGGAGGAAAAAATAGAAAATTTGAATAGACCAATTACCAGCAAAAAAACTGGGTCAGTAATCAAAAAACTCTCAACAAACAAAAGTCAAAGCAGATGGCTTCACAAGTGAATTCTTTAAAAAAAAAAAAAGATTTACTTATTTATTTGAGGGAGAGAAAGAAAGAGATTATGAGCAGGAGGAGGAGCAGAGGGGGAGAGAGAGAAGGAGAGACTGTCTAGCAGACTCAGCACTGAACACAAAGCCCAGTGCGGAGATTGATCCCACAATGCTGAGATCATGACCTGAGCTGAAACCAAGAGTCGGACACTTAGCCGACTGAGCCACCAAGGTGCCCTGGCTTTTCAAGTGAATTCTACCAAACATTTAAGGAAAAGTTAATACCTATTCTTCTTAAACCATTCCAAAAAATCAAAGAGGAAGGAAAACTTCCAAATTCATTCTATGAGGCCAGTATTACCCTGATCCCAAAACCAGATAAAGATACCACAAAAAATAAGAACTATAGGCCAGTACCTCTGATGAATACAGATGCAAAAATCCTCAACAAAATATTAACAAACTGAATCCAACAATGTATTAAAAATAATTTACCATGATCGGGCGCCTGGGTGGCTCAGTGGGTTAAAGCCTCTGCCTTTGGCTCAGGTCATGATCTCAGGGTCCTGGGATCAAGTCCCACATCAGGCTCTCTGCTCAGCAGGGAGCCTGCTTCCTCTCTCTCTGCCTGCTCTCTGCCTACTTGTGATCTCTCTCTCTGTCAAATAAATAAATAAGATCTTTAAAAAAAAAATAATTTACCATGATCAAGTGGGATTTATTCCTGGGTTGCAAGGGTGGTTCAATATCTGCAAATCAATCAAAGTGATATATTACATCAATAAGAGAAAAGGATAAAAACTATATGATCATTTCAGTAACTGAAGAAAAAGGATTTGCCTAAGTACAACATTCATTCATGACAGAAACCTTCAACAAAGTAGGTTTAGAGGAAGCTTACCTCAACATAATAAAAGCCATCTATGAAAAACCCACAGCTAACATCATACTCAATGGGAAAAACTGAGAGCTTTTCCCCTAAGATCAAGAACAAGACAGGGATGTCCTCTCTCACCACTTTTATTCTACACTGTATTGGAAGTCCTAGCCATAGGAAGGGGACAAGAAAAAAGGAATAAAATGCATCCAAAATGGTAAGGAAGAAGTAAAGTTTTCACCATCTGCAGATGACAAGATACAATATACAGAAAACCCTTAAAACTCAACCAAAATACTACTGGAACAGACAAATAAATTCAGTAACGTTGCAGGATACAAAATTAATGTATAGAAATCCATTGCATTTCTATACGTTAATAATGAAACATCAGAAAGAAAAATTAAGAAAACAATCCTACTTATAACTGCACCCAAAATAATAAAATACAGATAAACAAGGAAGTGAAAAGACTTGTACTCTGAAAAATATAAAATATTTATGAAAGAAATTAAACATGACACAAATGGAAGGATATTCCATACTCATGGTTTAGAAGAAAAAGTATTCTTCAAAAGTCCATTCTACCCAAAGCCATGTAGGATTTAATGTAATCCCTATCAAAATACCAATAGTATTTTTCTTAGAACTAAAACAAACAATCCCAAAATTTGTATGGAACTACAGAAGACCCCAAATAGTCAAAACAATCTTGAAAAGGAAGAACAAAGCTGGAGGTATTACAATTACAGATCTGAAGTTATATTACACAGCTGAAATAATCTTAACAGATGGTACTGGCGTGACAACAGATACACAGATCACTAAATAGAAAGCCCAGAAATAAACACACTATGTTATGGTCAATTACTCTTTGACAAAGGATGCAAGAAGGTAAGATGGGAAAAAGTTCAAGAAATGGTGCTGGGAAAACTGAACACTTTCTTTCAAAATACACAAAAATAACTCAAAATGATTAAGAACCCAAATGTGAGACCTAAAATCATAAAAATCCTAGAAGAGGGCACAGGCTGTTATTTCTCTGACATGGGCCATAACAACATCTTTCTAGATATGTCTCCCGAGGCAAAGGAAATAAAAGGAAAAACAAACTATTGGGACTACATCAACATAAAAAGCTTTTGCACAGCAAAGGAAACAACCCACAAAACTAAAGACAACCTACTGAATGGGAGATGATATTCACAAACAACATATTTGATAAAGGGGGAGTATCCAAAATATATAAAGAACTTGCATGATTCAACACCAAAAAACCAAATAATCCAGTTAAGACATGAACAGACATTTCTCCAAAGACATCCTGATGGCCAGCAGATACATGAAAAGATGTATATCACTAGTTACTACGGAAATGCAAATCAAAACTACAATGAAATATTACCCTCACACCCGTCAAAAGGACTAAAATTAAAAATACAAGAAACAAGTGTTGGTGAGGATGTACAGAAACAGGAACCCTAATGCACTGTTGGAAATGCAAACTATTGCACCACTGTAGAAAACAGTATGAAGGGTCTTCAAAAATTAAAAACAGAATTATCATATGATCCAATAATTCCGCCATTGGATACTTACCCAAAGAAAACAAAAACACGAATTCAAAGAGACATGCACCCCTACGTATCGCAGCATTATTTACAGGAACCAATATATGGAAAAAACCCAAGCGTTCACTGACAGATAAATGGATAAAGATGTGGTACATAAATAATAGGGTATTACTCAGCCATAAAAGAGAATGAAATCTTGGGGCACCTGAATGGCTCAGTTGGTTGAGCATCTGACTCATGATTTCCGTTCAGGTCATGATCTCAGGGTCCTGAGATCAAACCCC
>PITA01019175.1:0-24506 GCA_004023965.1 Spilogale gracilis | reverse complement strand
AGCAAAGAAAAAAAAGAGACAAATGAAAAACCAGACTCTTAACTATAGAGAATAGACGTTACCAGTGGGGAGGAGGAGGATGGGTGGAGTAAGAGAAGGGGAATTAAGAGTATACTTATCAGGATGAACAGTGAGTAATGTATGAAGTTGTTAAATCACTATATTGTACACCTAAAAGTAACACTGTCTGTTAAGTATACTAGAATTTAAAAAAAAAGTGAGTGTGTATACACATATCCAAAATCAATGGAAATTACATAAGGTTTTCAAGCCTTTTTAAATATTTGCTATTTCAATGATAGTTGCTGAAGTTACAATAAGTTTTTAGTGTGTTTCTTCCAGTATGTTCATAAGGATATAACTGGGTAAGATGTTTAAGTCTGAGCATGAGTATTATTTTCCAGCATCCCATGTTATCCCAATGTATTGCCATAGTTGAAAACCAGGGTGATAAAGCAGTACTTCAAAAACATCAAGGTGGGTATCATCACCTGCGGTCTTATTAAAATGGAGATTCAGATACTGTAGGTCTGGGATGGGGCTTGGGATTTTGCACTTATAACAGGCTCTCAGGTGACCATAGAAAGGTGCTCACACTGGTTTGACTACCTGGAATGCCTAAGTCCTGCCGCAGAGACGGATGTAATTAGTCTGGGATGTAGCCTGGTGTTAATTCTAATGTGTAACGGAGCTTGAGAATCTCAATGGCAATATGCATTATGATTTATCAGTTTTAGTTATAATGTTATCAATAGTTCTAATGTGATCCCCTTTGCCCACTGCCCAACCTTCCTCGTATGTCAAAGTCTTTAATCCATTTGGGTTGATTTTTGTCTCTGTTGTTATACAGTTTCATTTTCATTCTTACACATATGGGTATCTAATTTTCCCAACACTATTTGATGAACAGACTATACATTCCCCATTGTGTATTTTGGCACCCTTGTTGAAGACTGTTTGAGCGTATAACTGTGGGTTTATTTCTGGGCTCTAGATTCAGTTCTGTTGATCTATTTGTCTGTCTGTATGCTAGAACCATACTGTTTTTATTACTCTAAGTTTGTAATATGTTTTTAATTCAGAAAGTGTGAGGCCTCTGGCTTTTTCTTCTTTCTCAAGTGGCTATTGGGGACTTTTGTGGTTCTAAATGAATTTAAGAGAAATTAATACCAATTCTTCTCAAAGTCTTCCAAGAAACTGAAGAGGGATCCTTCCAGATGCATTTTATGAGGACAGTAATTATTCTGATTGCAAAACCAGAAAAAGACACCACAATAAAAGAAAACTACATGCCAATTTTCTGATGAATACAGAGGCGACAAATATCAACAAGGGGGATTTATCCTAGGGGCATGAGGATAGTTGGACATATGCTAATCAATGTGACAGAAAGCATTGCTGAAAAAATTAAAGAAACAAATACCTGTAAAGACAGGTCATGTTCATGGAAAAGAAGACTTAATAATGTTAAAATACCTGTGTTACCCAAAACAAATTACAGATTCATTGTTATCCCTATCAAAATCCCAAAGCCATTTTTTACAGAAATAAAAGGATCTGTCTTTAAGAGAGGAGACCCAGATAATTTAAATGTGAATTCTACTAAATATTCCTGGAACAAGAAAACCTATAATATAAAAACTATTCTAGACCATATAGAAATGAAAAAAAAATTCTCAATTTGTTTTACAGGGCCAGAATAATCCTAATACCAAATAGGACAAAGATGGTATTCACACACCTGAAAAGAAAACTACATCTTGAGGTTGAGAGATGCAAAATCCTGAATATTAGCAAGAGTGATGTCAGTCAGCATCATGGTGTATACTAAGACAGCTCTTGTTTTTGCACTGCCCCACCCAACCACCATTTGGTATCCATCCACAGACAGAAGTGCCTTTGTGGGAGCTATGAAATGATCCAGTTCTGTATGCCAAATGACTCAGAAGGAATCTCAACCACTTGTGCCTTGGGTAAATGCATATAGACTTTGTTCCCAGCTATGGACTGTGTAGTGGCCTGTGAACTGGTTCTAGTCCATCCTGGCTACAGTTCAGGAACCTCTGGAAAACAATGATTTACACAAGCATCGACAGATTAGAGAGCCTTTACAGAAGTTCAGGTTTCCAGAGAACTTCTGTACATCACTGGTACAAAATACAAATTTGGGACACACTGGAAAGAAGTACCCAATCTTCAGCTACATGACTGGGAACCAGGAAGAAGCTAGGTGAGACAGCAAATAAGACTCTCAGAGGGTACTAAAGGGACATGGATCAACCAACTGTTCTTACATTTCATCAAGAAGCCTGCCCATGAGTTGCTGGTAAAACCCACAGATGACCTCAACTGGCCCATGCATAGCCCTAGCACTCAGAATGCCTCCACCACACACTTCTGCCACACTGTGGTCAGCTCCCTGTGTGTGCACCTCTCACTTTGGTCTTCCAGATAGTGGCACTATAGCTCAAATTTGTCGTCTCTGACCTGCAGATTCTGGTGGTTTTCTGTGCCTCCTCAATAGCACATTCATGTCAGCAGTGGCAAAAGTGAGCTTTGGCAGCTAATTACCACCAACTTTAGCTTTAGTACCACTCTTTGGAAAACAAAAGTGAGAACATCAACACCTGGCCTGGTGCATTGCAGGATGGAGAAAAGGCCCAAGAGAGAGCTTACGAATTCTGCCATAAGAGGAGTAAAAAGTGCAGAGCAGCTGTATCCATAGAAATTCTGAGCAAGTCTCAGAATCACTATCAGGGCTAATAGCAAGTATTTCTCTCAAGGAAAGAATCAAGGAAAAATCAAGAAAACATGACACAACCAAAGGATGTGGTAATCTTCCAGTAACCACCCCAAAGACACAAAGGAAAAAACTGTGTTAGAAACAAACAAACAAAAGGTTATAATAAAAGAGTCAAAGAATACCACTACAAATAGTCATCAAATCACAAAGGAACACACCAAGAGAGAAAACAATGAACAAAGGACCTACAAAACAAAAAACAATGAACAAAATGGCAACAGTAAGCCCTTACCTATCAATAATTATTTTAAATTTAAAAGGATTAAATTCTCCAATCAAAAGACACAGAAAGGCTTAAAGGATTAAACAAAACAAACAAAAAAGATAAACAAAACAAAACAAAAAAACAAGGCCTAATGATATGCGAAGAGACTTATTTTAGGAGTGCCTAGCTGGCACAGTCAGAGGAGTGTGCAAGTTTTGATCTCAGGGTTGTAAGTTCAAGCCCCACAATGGGTGTAGAGATTACTTAAAAATATTTTTTATTCTTTTTTTTTAAAAAGATTTTATTTATGTATTTGACAGAGAGAAACACAGCGAGAGAGGGAACACAAGCAGGGGGAGTGAGAGAGGGAGAAGCAGGCTTCCCGCCGAGCAGGGAGCCCGCTGTGGGACTCGATTCCGGGTCTCCAGGATCATGACCTGAGCTGAGAGCAGTTGCTTAACCAACTGAGCCACCCAGGCGCCCCTCTTTTTTTTTTTTTTCTTTTTAAAGATTTGTTTGACAGAGAGAAACACAGCCAGAGAGGGAACACAAGCAGGGGGAGTGAGAGAGGGAGAAGCAGGCTTCCTGCCGAGCAGGGAGCCCAATGCGGGGCTCCATCCTGGTTCTTCGGGATCATGACCTGAGCCGAAGGCAGTCGCTTAACCAACTGAGCCACCCAGGCGCCCCAAAATATTTTTTATTCTTTCATTTTAATTTATTTTTGACAGAGAGAGAGAGAAAGAGAGCATGTGCACAAGAGTGGGGCAGAGGAGGGGCAGAGAGGGATAAAGAGTCTTAAGCAGGGTCCACATACAGTGCAGAGCTTGACGTGGGCTCAAGAATATAACCTGAGCCAGAATTAAGAGTTGGAAGCTTAACCGAATGAGCCACCCAGATGCCCCTAAAATATTTTTTAAATAGGGGTTTGTTTTAACTTTAAGGGCACATGCAGAGAGTGAATAAATGGGAAAAAGACATTTCAAACAAAAGGTACCCAAAAGAAAGCAGGGGCACCTATACTTCCATCACACAAAACAGACTTGAAGCTAAAAATGATCAATACACACAAAGAAGGTCATTATAAAAAGGGATCAATTCAGGGGTGCCTGGGTGGCTCAGTTGGTTAAGCCACTGCCTTCAGCTCAGGTCATGATCCTGGAGTCCCAGGATCGAGTCCCGTATCAGGCTCCCAGCTCCGTGGGGAGTCTGCTTCTCCCTCCGACCTTCTCCTCTCTCGTGCTCATTCTCTCTCTCACTCACTCACTTACTCTCTCCCTCTCAATAAATAAAACATTAAAAAAAAGAAAAAAGGGATCAATTCATAAAGAAGATATATGTAAATATTTAGGCACTGAACAACTGAACACCTAAAGATATAAACCAAATACTAACCACTAAAAGGAGAAATAAACAGCAATACAGTAAGCTGAGAATTTTAAGCTTCCACTATCAAAAATGCATACATTATCCAGGAAAAAAAAAAGGAAATGTTGGACTTGAATTATACTTTAGACCACATGGACCTAACAGAAATCTACAGAACATTCCATCCAACAAGAAAATACCCATTCTTCTCAAGTGCACACAAAACTTCCCCTGGATAGACCATGGGATAGGTCATGTAACAATTTTTAGCAAATTTAAGACCAAAATCACACCAAGTATCTTTTCTTTTCAATTTATTTATTTTAGAGAAAGAGAGAGAGAGAACATGAGGAGAGGTAAAGGGAAAAAGAATCTCAAGCACACTACCTGTTGAGCAGAGAGCCCAACGTAGGGCTTGATTCCAGTACTCTGAAATCATGACCTGAGCAGAAACCAAGAGTCAGATGCTTAACTGACTGTGCCATCTAGACGCCCCACCAAGTATCTTTTCTGAACACAACTGTATGAAGTCAGAAGTCAATAACAAAAGGAAAGCTGGGAAATTCACAAATATGTGGAAATTAAAAAAAAACAAAAAACAAACACTCCTTGGCGTGCCTGGCTAACTCAGTACGTGGAGTGTGCAACTCTTGATCTCAGGGTTGTAAGTTCGATCCCCATGTTGGGTGTAGAGGTTAATTAAAAATAAAAACTTAAAAACAACAACAAAAGAACACATTCCTGAGCAACTAGTGGGTCAAAGGAGAATTCAAAAGGGAATCAGAATAATATCTTGAATTAAACAAAAAAGGAAAAATAATCTACCAAAAATATGGGATACAGGAAAAGCAGTCTAAGATACAAATACATACTGACAAATGTCTACATCAAGAAAAAAAAAGATTAAAATAAAAAGCTCTTAAATAAATAACTTTACGTATCAAGGAACTAGAAAAAAACAAACTAAGCACAAAGTTAGCATAAGGAAAGAAATAAAAAAAAATCATAGGAGAAAAACATGAAATAGAGACCAGAAAAAAAATTAAAAAGATCAAGAAAATTAATAGCTCACTTTTGAAAGGATAAATAAAATCAAATGGTCAGAAGACCTCTCTGGCATTCTTCAACCACCTTTGATTTTCTTAAAATTCTCTTGCTCATTCATTCATTCACTCATCTATACTTCAGTTCTCAAGCCTTTGGGGGGAAAATGTCCATCCCTTCTGTCAAGAGATTTCCAAGCAAGAACAACTCTGCCCATTGCATGGAGTCAGTGGTAACAGTTGCTGTCCATGATAATGCTAACTCTGAGTCCCTGCTAATACCCTTGTAGCTGGTTTCAGTTGGGCACCTGACAGAAGCACTTTCTATGGATTTAGGAAAGACTGGTCCCAAGTGCAAGAAATAGGTTTTGTTGCTGGAATATTACAGATGTATCTGAGATCACGAGACCCTTTTCCACACTGCAATCAGTACTTAGAGATCAATATGAACTTTGTCCTCGGATAGTTACTTGGCAAGACACGCCCAAGATATTGCTATTATTCTGAAAGTTAAAAAATTGCAGAACATATGGAATGCTATTTATTTTGGAGTGCTTTTTTCTTTTTAAAGATTTTATTTATTTGACAGAGAGAAACACAGCCAGAGAGGGAACACAAGCAGGGGGAGTGAGAGAGGGAGAAGCAGGCTTCCTGCTGAGCAGAAAGCCCGATGTGGGACTCGATCCCAGGTCTCCGGGATCATGACCTGAGCCGAAGGCAGTTGCTTAACCAACTGAGCCACCCAGGTGTCCCTGGAGTGCTTTTTGAATACTTTTTTAAATTTATAAATGTAGATATTACACTACAGAATGTTCAGAAAATAAAATGAAAACTTTAAAAATCAATGAACCTTGGCTAGACTAAGGAAAAAAAGAGAAGATTCAAACAAAATCAGAAATGGGAGACAATTACAATAGAAATACAAATGAACTTAAGAGACTGCTACAATTACAGTTGACATTTAAACTTGAGTTTGAACTGCAAAAATCCACCTATATGTGGACTATTATAGTACTCTAAGTGTATTTTCTCTTATGATTTTCGTAGTAACATTTTATTTTCTCTACTTTATTGTAAGAATATAGTATTATAACACATATAACATAAAAATATGTGTTAATTGGCTGTTTGTTATTGGTAAGGCTTCTGGCTAATAGTAGGCTATAGTTGTAAGGTTTCTGGGGAGTCAAAAGTTATACTCAGATTTTGGACTGCACAGAGGGTGGGAGTGGGTGGGTTGCTGTACTTAACTCCCATTCAACTGTATGTGCCAACAAATTGGACAAATTAGAAAAAATGGATAATTTCTGAGAAACATATCACCTACCAAAACAGAATCATGATGACTAGAAAATCTGAACAGATCAATTACTAGTAATGAGATTGATTCAGTAATCAAAAACCTCCCAACAAAAGTCCAGTACTAGTTTTACTGGTGGATTCTGTCAAACATTTAAAAAGCAATACAAATTCTTTTCAAACAATTCCCAAAAAAATAACAGAACACTACCAAATTCATTTTACAAGGACAACATTTTGATACTAAAACCAGAAAAGGATACCACAAGAAAATTACAAGCTAATCTCTCTGATAAAAACACAGATGCAAAACTTCTGAACAAAATATTAGCAAACCAAATTAAACAAAACTTTAATAGGATTATATACCATTATCAAGGAGCATTTATTCCAGGGATGCAATGATGGGTCGACACCCATAAATCAATTAAGGTCATACACCATTTTAACAAAATGAAGGATAAAAATCCTATGATCATTTCAGTAGATGCGGAAAAAAGGATCTGGCAAAATTCAACATCTATTTATGATTAAAAACTCTCAACAAATTGAGTATAAAAAGATACTCCAACATAATAAAGATCACAAGGACAAGCTACAACACCCACAGTGGTGAAAGCTTTTCCTCTAAGATCAGGAACGAGACAAAGTGCCCACTCTCACCATATTCACCATAGTACAAAGTCCTAGCCAGAGCATTCACACAAGAAAAAGAATGAAAGGCATCCATGTTTGAAAGGAAAAAGTTAAGTTGTCTTTGCAGATGATATGCTTTTATATCTAGAAAGTCTTAAAGACTCCACTAAAAACCTGTCAGAAATAATGAATTCAGAAAAGAAAAGTTACAGGTTACAAAATCAACAGTTGCATTTCTACACACTAACAACAAGAAAAAGAAAAAACAATCCCATTTACATTAGTGTCAAAACCAATAAAATATTAGGGATAAATTTAACCAAGGAGGTGAAATATCTGTACACTGAAAGCTTTAAGAATTTCATGGAAGAAATTAAAGATGACACAAATACAAAGATGTCTTGTGTTCACTGATGAGAAGAACTGATATGGTAAAAATGTCCATACTCCCCAAAGTTAAGTATAGATTCACTGTAAACCTTATCAAAGATCCAATGGCATTTTTCACAGAAATAGAAAAACAATCCTAAAATTCCTATGGAGAAAGAAAAGACCCTGAATATCCAAAGCAATCTTAAGAAAGAACATAGGTGGAGGGATTGTACTTCCTGAATTCAAACAATAATACAAAACCTTATAAATCAAAACAGTATGGAACTGGCATGAAAAAAGACACATAGTGCAATGGAATATAATCAAAAGTTCAGAAATAAACTTACACATAAATAATCAACTAATATTTGACAAGGGAGCAAGGAATGGGGAAAGGTTGGTATCTTTGGTAAATTGTGGTGGAAAAACTGAATAACCACATGCAGAAGAATGAAACTGGACCCCTATCTTATACCATACACAAAAAATTAACTTGAAAAGGATTAAAGACTTAAACCTAAGACCTGAAGCCATAAAACTCCCAGAAGATAACTTAGGATAAAGGTTCTTTGATATTGGTCCTGGAAATGATTTTCTGATATGACACTAAAAGCACAAGCAACAAAAGCAAAAAATAAATTAGTGGGACTACAGTAATCTAAAAAACTTCTGCACAGTAAAAGAAACAATCAGTAAAACAAAAAGGCAAACTATGGAATAGAAGACAGTATCTGGAAAGCTTATATCTGATAAGGGATTAATATCCAAAATATATAAAGAACTTATACAACCCAATTAAAAAATGGGCTTAGAACCCAAATAGACATTTTCCCAAAGCAGACACACAAGTGCTAACAGGTATATGAAAAGGTGCTCAATAGCACTAGTCATCAGCGAAATGCAAATCAAAGTCACAAGATACCACCTCACATGTGTTAGAATGGTTATCATTAAAAAGACAAGAAATATCAAGTGCTGGCAAGGATGTGGAGAAAAGGAAAGCCCTGTGCACTGTTGGTGGGAGTATAAACCAATACAGCCAGTATGGAAAACAGAATGAACACTCCTCAAAAAATTAAAAATAGAACTGCTATATGACCCAGCAATTTATTTTCTGGGTATTTATCCCAAAGAAATGAAAACAGGATCTCAAAGAGATAATTGCTTCCCAATGTTCACTTGCAACATTATTCATAATAGGCCACATATGGAAACAGCCTAAGTGTTGATCAGTACATAGATGGATAAAGAAGATGTGATGGAAGACACACACACACACACACACACACACACACACACACACACACACACTGGAATATTATTCTGCTATAAGAAAGAAAGAAATACTTCCATTTGCAACAACTTGGAGGATGAAACCTGAGGACATTATGTGAAATAAGTCAGAAAAAGACAAATACTGTATTAGCCAAACTCAGAGTAGAATAATGGTTACCACAACCTGGGAGTTAGAGGAAATAGGGAGATATTGATCAAATGTACAGACTTTAGAGATCTAATGTACTATTATGACCATTACAGTTAACAATACTATATCCTTGAATATTGCTATGAGAATAAACCTTAAATAATCTCATCACCAAAAAGAAATGGTAATTATATGAAGTGTGGAGGCTTTTGCTAAGGTTTTGACGGCAATCATTTCCCAACATATAAGTGTATCAGATCAACACACTATATATCTTAAAATTACACAATTACATCTCTAAGTTATATCTCAAAAAACTGTAGTAAAGCAAATTAACAGTGACCACATAAATTTCATTCCAGGAATAAAAAAAATAATTCCAGGGGCACCTGGGTGGCTCAGTTGGTTAATCAACTGCCTTCGGCTTAGGTCATGATCCCGGAGACCCGGGATTGAGCCCCACATTGGGCTCCCTGCTCGGTGGGAAGCCTGCTTCTCCCTTTCTCACTCCCCCTGCTTGTGTTCCTTCTCTGGCTGTGTTTCTCTCTGTCAAATAAATAAATAAAATCTTTAGAAAAAAAATAATTCCACACAGGAAAATCTATTAATGTTAATTCAGAACATTAGGAGATTAAAAGAGAAAATATATAAGATAAGAGTATTTGGGGCACCTGGGTGGCTCAGTTGGTTAAGCGACTGACTTCAGCCCAGGTCATGATCCCGGAGTCCCCGGATAGAGTCCCACATCGGGCTCCTAGCTCCGTGAGGAGTCTGCTTCTCCCTCTGACCTTCACCCCTTTCATGCTCTCTCTCATTCACTCTCTAATAAATAAAATCTTTTTAAACAAGATGAGTATTTGGGGGGTGCCTGGGTGGCTCAGTTGGTTAAGCAACTGCCTGCGGCTCAGGTCATGATCCTGGAGACTCAGGATCAAGCCCCGCATCGGGTTCCCTGCTCAACAGGAAGCCTGCTTCTCCCTCTCTCACTCCCCCTGCTTGTGTTCCCTCTCTGGCTGTGTTTCTCTCTGTCAAATAAATAAAATCTTAAAAAGAAAAAGATGAGTATTTGGATTATACTATTAAACTATTTCTTGATTATTTGTCTACTCCCTCTGAACTCCCCTACTCCCCTTGTTTGCTCCTTCTGGAATTTCTACTGAGTAGCTGTTATTATAGAGGGTCCTTCTATGATGATGAATTATTGTTATGAATTATTTCTTTCTTGGAGATTCAATCTACTTCATATTATCAAATATTTTGATGTTTAGCATCTTTGTTAAATTTTCAACTCTCATACTGAGTAGGGTCTTCTTTCTATACCAACCTATTAGAAAGTGTACATAAAAACCCATAACTGGAGACTTGGTATTGGCAGCATGCATGCTTGGCACTGATGGCCACTTGAAATCACACCTTTGTTACTATAGAGACTTAAGTATAAAACATAGTTCCATAGTCATCGACTGACAAGGGATAACCGGCCAAGCCTGTAATCCACTATGCCAGTTTCCAGGGCCCCCAAGTTGTTACTGAGAAACAATAAACATTAACATTTGCACGACTTAATGAGCTAAACAATATTTAAAGTTGACTCCATTTATTTTAATCCCTGTCCAATCCCATTTTTCACTTCTTCCCTAGAAGCAACTATTATTATAAATTCTAGACCATGTTTTTTGTATACTTTTGTCATACACTTCCATCTACAGCAACCAGGGCTCCAAACCACCCATCTGACCCCATCCCACATAACCATACTATTTATAAGGGGAAATAGAAGTTTCCAAATGACAATATATATGTCCTACATAGTAGTCCAAAGGCAATCACTCTCATATCTTGGGGGAAGCCAGCCTAATACTCAGTTTCTCTTATCACTGTTGTCCATGGTGAGCTTGTCAAAGAGGTATCCTGCCATGGCTTCTGGAGTTCCTATCTTGCTATCTACAACCAGCAAACATTAGTATTTACATATTTTAACAAACTAAAAGTTTTCAGGTAAAGCTAAAGACCTCCTTTACTTTAATCCCTGCCCAAACCCATTCTGTCACTTTCCCCAGATCAACCCCAATCATAATTTTCAGGCCATATTTTTATACTTTTACTATGCACAGGCTCCCATATACATCAGGGTCCTAGATCACCCACCCCTACACTGTTTATAAGGGTAAGATTAATTATGTATTTTCCACCTCCCATGAAAATATCTTTTTCCTCCATTTTCAGAGATCCTGAGCTGCATGTAGCCGGGGTTCGGTGGGTGGAGAGATTCCTGAATACCTATTTTAAAACTTAAAAGATGAGTGATCTGCATAAAAACCAAGCAGAGACCTTTATTTAAGAACCAAATAACTTTATGAAACCAAATTAACTTTATTTACCGCAAATATGGAAGTAAAAAACTGGAACCTTTTGCAAAGGCAATGCTGCAATAAGCCTGCCCGGCATGGTGATCAGAGAAAGTCACCATGCACCCTGGGGTTATGGGGAAAATAGTCCCAACTCAGTTCTTTTTGTCGCTGCCACCCAGGGTGAGCTTGTCAAAGAGGTACTCTGCCAGGCTGGCTTCGGGGGCCCCCATTTTGCACAGGCTGGTGACATAGCCCCCAAACTCTTTGATGGCCTCGACTTGCTCATGCAGGTAGTGTCTCTCCAGGAAGTCGCACAGGTGGGCGTCGTTCTTGTCGGTGGCCAGCTGGTGAAGGTCAAGCAGATTCTGGTTCACACTCTTCTCCAGGTGCAGGGCATGCTCCAAGGCCTTCAGGCCGCTCTCCCAGTCATCGTGGTCTGGCTTCTTGATGCCGTGGAGGTGAATGCGGCCCCCGCGCTGGTTCTGCAGCTCCATCAGCTTCTCGGCATGTTCAGTCTCCTCGCGGGACTGGCGCAGGAAGAACTGGGTGAAGTTCTTCAAGGCCACGTCGTCGCGGTCGAAGTAGAAGCCCATGGATAGGTACACGTAGGAGGCGTAGAGCTCCAGGTTGATCTGGCTGTTGATGGCGGCTTCGCAGTCGGGGTAGTAGTTCTGGCGCACTTGTGAGATCGGCGCGGTGGCCATGGCTGGCGGCCCAGGCACGAAAGCAATGGCGATACGGAAGAGAGGCCACGGAATGGGCAGTGGCGGGGTGGAAGACGGTGGCGGCCTCGGAGACTTCCCAGCCTGAGTGGTAAGGGAGGCCAGAGGCAGAACGAGCGGCAGTTGGAGACCTCAGGGAAGTGTCCGTTGGGATGTTGGGTGAGCTCTGGGATGGAACCGGAAATGGGGTCCAGGGAAGGGGGGCGAGTTTCCGGTTGGGGTGGGGTCTAAGTGATGTGTTCCAGGTTCTGCTGGAGCCGAAGTGAGGCAGGGCAACCCTGCGCCGGGAACTTGGCATTTATTAAGTTTTTAATTATGTGATAAGGTGTCTATTTTCCAAGTACTTTATTTTGTTTCCTAACTGATCCTATCTATTACAGCCTCTTATTCATATTCAAATACATACTCATTCAAATTCAGTCTTACTCAATTCAAATTCATATTCTTAATTCAAATTCATATTTTCAAAAATCTTGGTATGAATTTAATATTTTGGTAAAGTTCTCTTCTGTTTCCTGTATTTTTTTCCTCAGAAATTGTTCCGTTTTTTCATCATGACCTTCCCTTGCACCTTCCTCAAGTACTTTGCAAACCTTTGTCCATGCATACTTAGGAATAAAGGGCACATTTCATTAACCTATGTAATTAGCATGTATCTGATCCACAACTGTGATGTCCATTTCACTAACAGGCTTTTTCTTGGAACAGGAAGGCAAAGTACATCAATAAGGGAGTGGTCTCCTCCTTGTCACGTGTATCATTGGTCTTATTGGCATCCATAATATTGGTCCAAAGATGGAAAGAATATTACCTGATTTGCCTGTCCCTAATGGTACTATTCTCAAGCATTTTAAAACAGTAAAATTAAAATTCCAGCCAAGAGTAGGCACCAGCCACCAATTTTTCCATTTCAATCATATCTGAACTTGAATTAAGTATACTGCAATGTGTCTTTAGGGCCTAATAGTGGCCTAATAAGAATGAGCATAAGAAACCTAGAGGTAAGTTGTTTCATTGTAAAACCCCTGGCATAACTATCACCAATTAAATTAGGAGGAAACTGTGTTCAGAGGAAGGAAAGGTGGGCAAGACACTGACTTACGAGACCTGGGTCATATTTTGCTGCACAAATCAGGATCTTGCTATGGAAAAAAGTAAATTGACTTCTTTGGGTCTATTATTTGAAAAATGAAGAGCTTGACCTATTTGGTTTTCATGGACCCTATCAATTATAAATATTACTAGAGCCTATTCTATGAATCTTTCTTCAGCCATGGAATGGAAGGAAAAATCAGCCTTTAGTCTATTCATGACAAGCAGTGACTGGTATCAAATATTAGCCTTGGGAATGGGACAATACTTTAACATTCAATTAATAATGCTGTTTTAATTTATAGCATTACTGCAAGTCTTTAAAGCATACACTTGAAGAAAAGGCACAGTCCTCTTTGCTCAGTTACAGCTTGATAGTACTCAAGACCCAAGGCTAATAATATAGGGCTACCGCAAAGTTCCAATTCCTTTTTCCACTGACTTTATTGTACCTTGGAAGTAGCTAAACAAAATCTTATTTCTACAGTAACTGATATTCCAACTATGAGAGCCACTGTCAGCCTTGTCCTAGGGAGACTATACCCTAACACTGGGGGGAACAAATAGTTCCCCAGATGGGAATCTCTGAATGGGCATGAGTGGTGATTTGTTGCTATATTTTATCAAATATACCACGAACTGAAAAGTACACTGTTGGGGCACTTGCATGGCTCAGTTGTTAAGCGTCTGCCTTTGGCTCAGGTCATGATCCCAGAGTTCCGGGATCGAGACCCGCGTCAGGCTCCCTGCTCAGCAGGAAGCCTAATTTTTCCTCTCTCACTCGCCCTGCTTGTGTTCACACTCTAGCTGTGTTTCTCTGTCAAATAAATAAATAAAACCTTTAAAAAAAAGAGAAAAGCACACTATTTTGTTATGTATTAAAAAAGAAAAAAAATGCTTTCAACTAATCCACGCCATATCACTGATTGCAAGCTGTACTTCAATTTTTCAGAGATGTTAAAATGTGAATAAGTTAGTGATCAATGAAATACAATTAATATTTTTTTCATATACTTGTCTAAATACATTTATCACAGTAGATATTTTTGAAGATATTCATAACGGTTTATACTTCTTGGTAATTTATATGTGGCCCTAATAGTCTATAGTACTATGTACACAGAGAAAGCATTAATAAAGAAAAAATTCACATTTTGTCTTGGATATTATATCATTTTACATTTCAGTCTCATCCTAGAATGGGTGGTTTCTGATTTTTTTTTCTTTGCCTTTTGTGGAAGGAGAGGTTTAGTGATTAGGCCAAGGAATGTAATTCCTTGGGAAACAGGTAAACCCCTGTTCTTTGAATTCATGGCTAACCTCCTCCCAGCATGCTATGGAGGGGGTAAGTGACATCATCTTTCAAATGAAATAACAGATATATAACCATATAACAAGCAAAGCTGCTGATCTAGGTTTCTACTCAAATCCCAATTTGAATGTGAAAGTTTTATTCTCACGATTGCAGCTCACTGTTACATAATGTGAGCCATTTCTAACAAGGACAGTACTGCCTATCAAGCAATTACCCATCCCAAAGCAGTAGCACAGTAGCTGACAAGGCCACTAGGATCACTGCTGCACATGCTAGGTTAGCATACCACATTTCAGAATCACAGTTACTGTTTAGACCCTAAGACTATGAACTACCGAGGGGAGTTCTAAGAAAGCCAGTTGTTAGGATATGTGTATGTAGAAAACACTGACATTTCACTCCCTGAGTGGACATCTGCTTAAGCAATGGAATGGCTGATGTACCCCACTCCTGCCCCCTGTGCCCATATGAAGGGCAGGGTGAATCTGAGGAAAGCAAGGTAGAGAACAGGTCAATGAAGGTACAGGCCTTTCCCAAAGATTAAAACAAGGGCATAAGAATTTCCCATCAGTTAGGTGGATACTGTGGAAAAACTGAGCCATGTTGCAGCTACTCTGTCCCAGAGGGCTGTTTGCCAGGCAAAAGGCCCCGACAACAAGGATGTGAGGCATGCATACTAGGATAGAAGCCAGTTGGGGAAGAGAGTAGACGAGACCAACAATGAGTTATAACTCCTATTCCTGGAACTATGGTGTACAGAGGTTTCTTTTAGGGACCCCTTGAAGAACACTGTGCACCTCCCATCCCATTTATAATTAGGCCCACCAGAGAATTAGTGCCAGCCAAACAGGGGAAAGAGCAATACCAGTTAAATTAGAGACATCTGTTCTCTTTCTCCTTCCGTCCCTGCCAAAATACTTAAGCAAAGAGATGGGAAGGGGTAAGGGTTAAAGAGCAGATCATGCTCCTCTCCTCACTCTATAATCTTAAGGTCAAGGTCTAGCAGGAGCTGAAGGAGCAAAGGAGAAAAAAGTGAGCATAAAGGAAATCCAACACTGAAGTTTTAAATGGAAGAGAATGGGTAGGAGTTTTCCTGCCCAAAAGTACCCAAAAAGGTAGGAGATCTGCCTGTCACTAAGGAACAGGAGTTGAGATTGTCAAACTAGAGTGGCTACACAAAGCAGGGTCTTTTTAGACACCTGGCTCATCATTTATGTGACCAAAAACTCTGGTGCAATACTGCTGTGGAATCCTTGGATTTCCACCATGTCCACTGGAAGAACATCTTCTGGCAAGTTAATTCTAATAAGAAGCACTGATGAGTTCTGAAATTTTTTATGTCTTTAGTATAATCTTAGGTAAATAGCATATTTGGAGGTTAAACAGGGCATCACTAACTAGACATTGTTGCCAACAATACTACAGAGTTACACTAAATCTATGATGCAAATGATTGTACAAGTGACAAAAAATTGGGTTCATTACTCCCACCAGTACCCAATCTACGAGGGCAGGCCTGAAAAAGAGTAACTGGTAGTAGGAGAGGAAACCTACTGAGGTAACTTCAGGTCAAGGTTAACATACTGCTGGCATGGGCAGGAGAGACCACTGGAATGAATCCACTGTTTTGATAATACACACTCTGAAACCCTCCAAATTAAGTTTTTAATGTAACCTGAAAAGAGTAACTGAGACTTCAGAAGATTTATAATCTAAAAAAGGGTCCAAATGCCAGAGTATAAAACACCACTAATATAAAAACAATATCAACAACTTAATGAATAAAAACTTACTGTAATTGGTCATATAAGGTTTTACAAAGAGTCCAAGATGGTGACATAGGAAGACCCTGAACTCACTCCTCCATGGACACACCAAAGCTACATCTACACATAAAGCAATTCCTCCTGAAGAACTTAGGACTGACTGAACAGCTTCTGCATAACAAAGGATAGAGAGACAACATATAAAACAGCAGGACAGAAAAAGACCAGAACTCCCACCTGCTACGCTGTGAACTACAGTGGGGAGGGACAGTGCTGAAGGATGAGAAACAGATTCATCTGCCCTGAAGGATCAGAAACAGATTCATCTGCCCTGGGGCACAGGAAAGAAGGCACAGTTTAAACAAGCAACTAGAATATAGAGGAACCAGTCCTAAAACTCTGCCGAATAGCAAGAAGCTTCCCTGCTCGGGGTGCCTGGGTGGCTCAGTTGGTCAGGCGACTGCCTTCGGCTCAGGTCATGATCCCGGAGACCCGGGATCAAGTCCCACATTGGACTCCCTGCTCCGCGGGAGGCCTGCTTCTCCCTCTCTCACTCCCCCTGCTTGTGTTCCCTCTCTGGCTGTGTTTCTCTCTGTCAAATAAATAAAATCTTAAAAAAAAAAAAAAGCAGCTTCCCTGCTGTTTGGGTTGAAGAGGCTGGTGAGAACCACTGTTTATATTCCCTCTCCACCTTGACTGCAGAGATGGGAGTAGTGTCTGGCCACCCTAGCCAGCAAGCTATCTTAATGAGCCCTGAGCCCCCAGCCACACCAGCCCCAGCCTTCCCCCTAAAGAGGCCCCGGCATCACACATACCCAGACACTGCTGGACAATTTCCACTAACCAAGGCAACACAGGTATCAAGCATCCCAGGACACTCCAGCCTTGCACCCACTTTAGCTCCAGGGGACTCACCAGGGTACCCCCTATGCAGAGTGTCCCAGGGACCTCCCAGACCACACCTGTTATAGCTCCAGCTGTACTGCCACAGTGCCCTCTACCCAGAGAGCACTAGGGGCCCCAAGCCTGTGCCCACTTCAGTTCCAGTTGTCCAAGCAGGGTGGCCCCAGCCTGGAGCACCCTGGGACTTCCAGCCCATGACTGTTAAAACTCCAGCCAACCAGCCAAAGCTGCCAGGCACACACAGTCTAAACAGGAGATGTTCCTACACAAGGCCATTCTTCAAGTTTATAAGTAGATATTCTGTCTCTTTCATAGACACAAACACAGAAAGTCAAACAAAATGAGGAACCAGAGAAATATCCTCCAAAAGAAAGAATGAGACAGAACCCCAGAACAAGAATGAAATGAAACAGATAAGCAATCTACCTGATAAAAAGTTCAAAGTAATGGTCATAAAGATGCTCAATAGACTAGAGAAGAGTGGATGGATTGAATGACTCAATGAGAACTTCAACAGAGAGACAGAAAATATAAAAAAAATTATCAATCCATTGACAATACAGTAATTGAAATGCAAAACAAGCTAAAAGGAATCAACAGCAGATTAGAAGATGGTGAATAACAGAGAGGCAATCTGGAAGACAGACAGTTAAATACCCTGCTGAACAGCAAAACAAAATAATTCAAAAAAATGAGAATAGGCTAAGGGCTCTTTAGGACAATATCAAGCATAGTAACATGTGCATGATAGAGATCCCAGAAGAAGAAGAGAGAAGGGCAGAAAATTATGTGAAGAAGTAATAGTTGAAAACTAACTTGGGGCAGGAAATGGACATCCAAGCCCAGGAATAAAAGAGAGCACCAAACAAGATGAACTCAAGGAGGTCTACACCAAGACATATAATAATAAAATATCAAAGGTTAAAGATAAGTTGGGAATCTTAAAAGCACCAAGAGAGAAGCAACCAATTATGTTAACGGGAAACCCCATAAGGTTGTCAGCTGATTTTTCAGCAGAAACTTGACAGGCCAGAAGAGAATGGCAGAATATATTCAAAGTGCTAAAAGGAAAAAACCCCACAACCAAGAGTACTCTACCCAGCAAGCTTATTCAGAATTGTTGGGAGAACAAGTTTCCCAGACAAACAAGTTAAAGGAGTTTGTCACCTAAAATGGCCTTACAAGAAAGGTTAAAGGAACTTTAAGCAGAAAAGACCATAATTAGAAGAAAATTATGAAAGGGAAAAAATTTCACAAGTAAAAGCAAACATGGAATAAAGGTAGTGGATCAATCATTTATCAAGCTAGTATGAAGGTTAAAGACAAAAATAGTAAAATTAATTACATCTAAAAAACAGTTAAGGGAATCACAAAATAAAGATATAAAATATACATAAAATGTGGAGGAAGAAGTAAAAATAAAGTTCTCTTAGAATGTGCTCCAATCTAAGCAACAATTAACATAATATAGACTGCTATATATGTAGGATATATGAACCTTATGGTAACCACAAACCAAAAACCTATAAGAGATACACTAAAAATAAAGAGAAAGGAATCCAACTATAACACTAAATAAAGTCATCAATTACAAGAGAAGACAGCAAGAGAATAATAAGTAGGGAAGAAGTACTAAAACTAGAGAAAAATTATCAAATGGTAGTAAGTACATATCTATGAATAATTACTTTAAATATAAATGGTCTAAATGCTGCACTCAAAAGACATGGGGTAAACAAATGGATTAAAAAAAAAAAAAGATCCATCTATATACTGCCTATAAGAGACTTCAGGGGTGCCTGGGTGGCTCAGTCGGTTAATGGCCCAATCCTTGATTTTGGCTCAGGTAATAATCTCAGGGTTGTGAGATCGAGCCCTGTGTCAGGCTCCATGCTGGGCATGGAGCCTGCTTAAGATTCTCTCTCTTCCTCTGCCCCTCCCGACTTGTAAACTCTCTCTAAAAGAGAGACTCACTTCAGACCTAAAGACACATGCAGACTGAAAATTCTCCATGCAAATGGAAGCAAAAAAGAAGCCAGAACAGTAATATTTATATTAGACAAACAGACTATAGCCAGAGACAAAGAAGGGCATTACACAAGGATAAGGGGATCAACCCAAGAGGAGGATATAACAACTATAAATATGTATGCATCCAACATGGGAGCACCTAAATACATAAAGCAAATATTAGCAGACATAAAGGAAGAAATACAAAATTAATAGTAGAGGATTTTAACAACCCACATACATCAAAGCATAGATCATCCACACAAAAAACTAACAAGGAAACAGTGACTCTGAATGACACACCAGACCAGATGGATCTAACAGATTCAGAACATTCCATCCCAAAACAGCAGAATATACATTCTTTTCAAGTTCACATGGAAAATTCTCCAGAACAGATCATAGGTTAGGCCACAGAACACGTCTCAATAAATTCAACAAGACTGAAATCATCTCAAGCATGTTTTTTGATCATAACAGTATGAAACTAGAAAGCATATACAAGAAGAAAACTGGAAAAAAAGACAAATACGGTGGCTAAACAAAATGCAACTAAACAACCAATGGGTCAATGAAGAAATCAAAAAGGAAATAAATAAAAAGTTCATGGAGAGTAATAAAAATAAAAACACACAGTCCCTTGGGGTGCCTGGGTGGCTCAGTTGGTTAAGCATTTGACTCTTGATTTTAGCTCAGGTCATGATCTCGGGATCATGAAACTGAGTCTCTCATTGAGGTCTGTGCTCAGTATGGAGTCCACTTGAGACTCTTTCTTTCCCTCTACCCCTCTTCTCTCTTTCAAATAAATAGTAAATAAAATCTTCAAAAAAAACCAGTAAAAAAAAAAACCAGTCAAAATATTTGGGACACAGTAAAGGCATTTCTAAGATGAAAGTTTATAGTGATAGAGGCCTACTTCAAAAAATAAGAAAAATCTCAAACAATCTAACCCTACATCTACAGGAACCAGAAAAAGAACAAAGCCCAAAGTTAGTGGAATAAAGGAAATAATAAAGATCAGAGTGGAAGTACATGACAGAAGACTAAAAAAAGAAAATGTAAAAAGAAAAGATCAATGAAACCAAAAGCTGGTTCTTTGAAAAAAATAAACAAAAATGATAACCTTTCATCTGGATTCATCAAGGGGAAAAAAAAGACACAAAATCAGAAATGAAAGAGAAGTAACAGAGAGCACAGAAATACAATGATTATAATAGACTGCTATGAAAAATCTATGCCAACAAAGTGAACATAAAGAAAATGGATCTAGAAATTAAAAATCTTCCAAAACTGACTCAGAAAGAAAAAGAAAATCTGAACAGACTGATTATTAGTGAGGAAATTGAATTTTGTAGTCAGAACACTCCCAACAACAAAAGTCTGGAACCAGATGGCGTCACAGGTGAATTTTAGCAAACATTTAAAATAGAGTCAATCCCTATTTTCCTCAAACTATTCCAAAAATTGAAAAAGTCACACTTCCAATTCATTACATGAGGCCAACATTACTCTGATATGAAATCAAGGCAAAGACAACAACAACAACAACACACACACACACACACACACACACACACACAAAACAGAACAAAAAAAACCAAACAAGCAAACAAAAAAACTACAGGCCAATATCCCTGATGAACATATATACAAAAATCCTCAACAAGATATTAGCAAACTGAATTCAACAGCACATTAAAATTATCATTCACCATGATCAAGTGGGATTTATTCCAGGGTTGTAAGGATGTCTCGGTATTTCCAAATCAACCGATATGATACACCACATGGCTCAGTTGGTTAAGTGTCTGCCTTTGGCTCTGGTCAGTCTTAGGTCACCATCCCAGAGTTCTGGAACTAAGCTTTGCTCAGTGGGGAGTCTGCTTCTTCCTCTCCCTCTGCTCCTCCCCCTACTCACTGCATACACACAACACACCCCTTCTCTCCCTCTCAAATAAAATCTTTACATCTCAATAGATGCAGAAAAAGCATTTGACAAAATTCAACATCATTCATGATAAAAACTCTCAACAAAGTAGGTTTAGAGGGAACATACCTCAACATAGTAAAGGCCATATATGACAGACCCACAGCTAAAATCATATTCAGTGGTGAAAAACTGGGACTTTCCCTCTAAGATCGGGAACAAGAGGATTTTTAAAATACAACAAACATATTTTGGCCCTGCCTAACTTATTATCTTATTCTCAAGAGATCCCAAAAGAAGTAGTGAGGATACCTGTAGGAGCCCCAGGAAACAATTCTCATGTGGTTGAAGGGAAACTTCATATCTGGCTCCCCAGAGGGTCTTGAGATCAGTCTAGAGAACGTGTGGGAAGATGTGGATGAAAATGCCGAGTATGGCTGGGAGATGGTGGAAGCAATGCTCCACGTTTGCCCCTACATGTCTATGGAGTTGAGGCTCCTAACTCCTTTCCTTCCTGAAGTCCCTCAACCCTCAAAGGGCAAATTTGTGAGTAAATGGCTCCAGTGCCATCAGAGGCTAAGGAAATAGGAGTTTCCTTATCAGTGCCAAAGAATCTGAGTTTCTACCTACAAGTGTGATGACAAATCTCTGGGGAACTAGTAACCAAGTCTAGAATACCTCAGACACTGAACACTTCTTGTAATTGTTACCTCCACACAAAAGTGTCCACATGCTACCTCCTGCCATGGGCTCTAAATTCTGAGATTTCCAGTGTAGCTTTTGTTAACAATTTCTAGAACTAAGGGGTATAGTTCTTCAATTACTCTTTCAACAATTTTCATATAAAACCAATTTAAACAGCGGCACTTTGGAATGATAGGTATTATCTAAAACCTTTGGATATTACTGACTCAGTATCTAAAATGCAACCACAGCTTGCCGGTAGAGTGGAGCATGGAAGACACAGGGAAAGGGATAAAAACTTGGGATGATGCACCCAGACAGGACACTCCAGTTATCCACAGCCCTGAGTATACCACACACTGGAAAGCTTTGTGAGTACTCCAAATATATGGCTGTGTAACACAAGTCAAACAACTTGCTTTACAATCTTATAAAATGTTACCTGGTACGCATGTACATTAGAATCCTCAAGACTGCTCCTTAAAGCAGGTACCTTGGCCCCATGGAGACCTATGGGCCCTGATCCGTGAATTTTAAAACTAAACTTATTTTGCAGTAATTTTATATTTACAGTGAAGATGCAAAGATAGTACAGAGCCTTCTCCTATGTTCCTCAGCCCATATCCACTAAAATTAGCATCTTTCATTGGAATGGTACATTTGTTAGAAATAGTAAAGCAGGGGCGCCTGAGTGGCTCAGTTGGTTAAGCAACTGCTTTCAGCTCAGGTCATGATCCTGGAGACCTGGGATTGAGCCCCACATCGGGCTTCCTGCTTGGCGGGAAGCCTGCTTCTCCCTCTTTCAGTCCCTCTGCTTGTGTTCCCTCTCTAGCTGTGCTTCTCTCTGTCAAATAAATAAATAAAATCTTTAAAAAAAAAGAAATAGTAAACCAATACTGGTCCATTAGTATTAACAACATATTTGGATTTCACTGGTTTTTCCACTAATGATCTTTTGATCCATACTGCATTTAATCATCACGTCTATTTAGTCTCCTCTGGTCTGTGACAGTTTCTCAGCTTCTTCTTTATGATCTTGTTTTGAGGAGTCAGATATTTTGTAGAATGTCTCTCAACCTGGATGTCTTTGGTAATTTTCTCACGATCCCACTGGGATTATGCATTTTGGGGGAAAACACCACAGAAGTGAATCCCTTCTCATCACATGCTATACATGACTTATCACCGATGATGCTAACCTTGATCACATGGTCAAGGTAATGTTCGCCAGGTTTCTCGATGGTAGTTATTTCCCAATACTTTCCATACTCTATTCTTTAGGAGCAGATCATTAAGTCCAAACCACACACAAGAAAGGCAGAGAATTAAGCTCTGCCTCATGGAAAGGGAAGTATCTGCATATATAATTTGGAATTCTTATGTACTGTATATTTTTTCTCAGCTATTTATTTTTTCATTCATTTATATCACTGTGGACACATGTATTTACTGTATGTTTTGGGTTATAATTCAATACTGCATTACTTATTCTGTGACTCAAATTGTTCCAGCTTTGACTACTGAGACCTCCTTTAGGTTGGCTCCTGTGTCCCTGTGACATGCTCCCATTCTTTGTTTGTTTTTAGCATTTTCTTACTTTCTAGTACTACAGTATACTCCAGTTAATCTTGTATTCTCCCTGCCCCAGCCCTAGAACTGGCCATTTCCCTAGACAGTCATGGTTCCTTTTACTGTGGAATGGTATTAGAAACCCAGGTCTGGATGCTAAGTGGAACTATGCTGTTTTGACAAGCAGCCAATCTGATTCTTATACAATCTAGTAAAGTTTGAGGAAAACCATTTTGAAAAGTCAAGCACAAATAAACTAAAATTAATACGTGAAGAAAAGTTCTGAATTAGCTGTTTTAAAGAATTACCTATATTTTATTCATCTTAGATCAAAATTTAAAATTCAAACATGCAAAGCACCTTGATGGGCCAATAGAGAGTAAAACAGAAAATAACAGAAGAGATCAAAAAATGATTCCGAAATAAAGTGACTATAATGGACGACCGAAAAACTAGAATAGAACTGACTGAGAGCATCCTCTGTGCCAAGCACTAAGCTAAGTGCACAGCCTCAAACCTAGTGCTGTAGGTATAATTTCTACTTTTTTTTTACTTTAAATTTATTTTATTTTTTCAGTGTTCCAAGATTCATTGCCCATGCCCCAAACCCAGTGCTCCATGCAACAGTGCCCTCAGTACCCACCACCAGGCTCTCCCATCCACCCCACCTCCTCCCCTCCAAGTCCCTCAGTTTGTTTCTGTGTCCAAAGTCTCTCGTTTCATTTGTCTCCCTGAATTACCCTACTTCCCATTTACTTTCCTTCTCCTACTGTCTTCTATATTACCCCTTATGTACCACAAGTAAGTGAAACCATGTGGTACTTGACTTTCTCTACTTGGCTTATTTCACTCAGCATAATCTCTTCCAATCCAGTCCATGTTGCTACAAAAGTTGGATATTCATCCTTTCTGATGGAGGCGTAGTACTCCATTGTATATATGTACCACATCTTCTTTATCCATTCATCTGTTGAAGGGCACCTTGGCTCTTTCCACAGTTTGGCGATTGTGGCCATTG
>PITA01019174.1:0-38328 GCA_004023965.1 Spilogale gracilis | reverse complement strand
GGAAGGGAGGGGGCAAGGAAGGGAGGGGGAAGGAAGAAAGGGAGGGGGGAAGGAAGGAAGGACTTTGTGCTTCAGTGTGGACCATTACTACTGACCTATCTCTAAGTTTCCTGTTGAGTAAAGTCTCCTAATGAGCAATCCCACACCATACAGAATGGATCTCCATAGAGTAGCTGAAGAACAAGTGACCCATGTCCATGGACTTACTGGAGGCCAAGAGAATCTGTGGTCACACCAACATGTTGCTTGATACAGCAACATTTTGTGATCACTGTCCATGTTATTTAGGAGTTGCCTAGAATGGTTATATAGATGAATCATAACTTACAAACGTTGGCATCCAGAATAATGTTCCCCACCCACCCAAAGAGGCCCACATCACAATCCCTGGAGCCTGTGACTATGTTAACTACGTAAAGGGGAATGGAGGTGACAGATGAAATTAAGGTTGCTAATCAGCTTACCCTAAAATAGGGAGATTATCTGGTTGGGGCAGATAATCACAGGCAACTTTAAAAGTGGAGACAGCTAACAGAAGGGTCAGTGTCACAGGTGTGCTCTGTGAGAAAGACTCCACCAGCCATTGCTGGCTTGGGGTGACTTCTAGAAGCTAGAAATGACAAGAAAATGGATTCTCCTCTCAAGTTTCCAGAAAGGGATAGAGCCTTACGGGGTCTTGATTTTAGCCCAGTAATTTAATTAGCACAGTAATTGGTAATTTTCCCAGTAATTAGTAATTCATTACAGTAAGCAATGGGAAACTCACAGGCTTACTTAATTATTTGGGGGCATTTAGATTACTTTCGACTTTTTCTCATTATAGAATGAGAAGGCAATGGAACTCCTCATAGCTAAACTTTCCTGCATCTCCACAATTTTTTTAAATTCATAGAAATGATTTGTTGGGTCAAAGATTGTGTGTAATTTAATAGCCCTTACCGATATCGCCTTCCAGAAATTTAGTAACAGTTTTGAAATAACTGTCAACACATGAGAATTTCCAACAAGAGAGAATACTCCTTCTGTTTTTTAATTTTTATCTGGATAGTATCTAAAATTTTTTTTAAAAGATTTTATTTATTTGACAAAAGAAACACAGCGAGAGAGGGAACACAAGCAGAGGGAGTGAGAGAGGGAGAAGCAGGCTTCCCTCCGAGCAGGCAGCCTGATGCGGGACTCAATCCCGGGTCTCCGGGATCATGACCTGAGCTGAAGGCAGACGCTTAATGACTGAGCCACCCAGGTGCCCCGGTACCTATATGTTTTTAATTGCATTTTTATTATCAATAATTTGTGAGGCGTGCTTATGCATTCCTCCATAATCTAGGAATATAGCAGCCATCCTTATATCTTCTTTGGAAATTACTTGTTCACATTCTCTAATCGTTTTTCTTTCAGGTGTTTATTTTTTTCTTACTATTTTGTAAAAATATCCATGTGTGTCACATCTGTCACGGTTGTGAGAGTGAGCCCTGCGCCAGGCTCTGCGCTCAGCGTGCAGTCCCCGTCAGGTTCCCTCTCCTTCCGCTCCTTCTGCTGCTCACTCACTCTCAAATAAATAAATTAATGAAATATTAAAAAAAAAAGTAAAGTGTCTGCAACTTGATTTTGTGTTTGTTTTAAGGTACAGAAGCATTAACTTTTTATGATTGAATCAATCAGTCTTTTATTTTATGATTTCTAAATTCTTTGATGTCAAAGTCTCCCGTTTCTCAGCATGAATATTCATCTGTGTCTTCATTTAGTACTTTTATAGTTGAATGGTGTGAGTTAAGAATCTCCTTTCGGTTTGTCCTTGATAATTTCCCAACAGCCTCAACAACGAATTCGTCACATATCTATCCTTTTTCCACCAGAATAGGTGTAGAGATGGTATTTCCAAACAATTTCTGACACACAGTTGAATGCTTGGATTTTTAAAATAAACTCGTGTTTGGAAGTGAAAAAGTTGTCAAAAGAAGAGCAGTTTTCTGTCACATGCTCTTAATTTATGACAGTCTCCATAGCTTCACATCCCCCGGTTAAGGTAGTAGAGATCTAAGCCCAAAGGAAATGACCTTATCTGTGAGACAAATAAGTAACCACACAGTCGCTAAAATTAGGCTATGTTTACTAGTAAGAAGACACCAAGATCTTCAGCAGGATAGCAGAGAAAGAGAAAGAAAGAAGAAAACCCATACCCTCTGTGTTTCATTATGCATCACTAATGTCACTACCTGAAATGAAATGGCCTCCATATGTGGGCAACAGAGCCCTGAAAATGCCTTTGCTTTCTCTTCCCACTTCCATAGATCTCCTAATTCCTTGAAGTAAGACCTACTTTCATATACTTTTTAGTTTTATTCATGAGAAAATAAAATTCTATATTGTTTTCATTTATGTTTAACATTCTGTAAAAAGAAAAAAGAAATCATAACTTAATTTCTAATAGTTTGGGGATTTAGGGGTTTTGTTTTGTTTTGTTTTTTGTTTTTTATTTTTTTTTTGCTTGTTAGCATTCAATGACCCTCCCTCCACATGGCTTCAAGCTACCAGGACGCAGGCCTTCCACACACCCTTAATCTTCTTCTCAGCTCTGCTACTGAACAATCTGGCCTTCATGATGTCAGGCTGTGTGGGGAGCATTCCCTTTCCCAGAACTCCACATCGCACCA
Source organism: Spilogale gracilis (assembly GCA_004023965.1). Lineage (NCBI taxonomy): Eukaryota > Metazoa > Chordata > Mammalia > Carnivora > Mephitidae > Spilogale > Spilogale gracilis. The sequence continues at coordinate 35,674 of PITA01019174.1, read as the reverse complement.
CATCAATGAGAGGAGGGACTCCAGTCCTATTTTGGGCAGCATGTCCCTGTGTGTATTCACTGACAAGGGACTACAGTTTAATCTGGTTGACAGTTGGGTCGAAGCTGTGGTTCCTCTTTAAGTGGTAACGTCTCATACCAATTTTCCCAAAGTCACCCAGGTGATATTTGTCAAAGTTGATCCCGTGGTGATGCGTGCCTCCAGCACCTCCTGGGTGCTTCGCTCTTGCCGATGTGGCCTTGGTCGTGGCTTATGTGGTCCTGACATTTCCAGGTCTTCCTCAGGCTAGAGGGCCTGTTGGCAGTCCGAAGAAAGAGAGCTGATTTCCAGTAGTTTCTAATGTGACCAATTGCCTCTGCTATCGAAAAGGCACACTGACTTTTTAAAGATGAAAATGTGCCCTTCTCATCTACAGTAAAATATGAACGCATTAACTGTATTTGGTGATTCTCCTAAATTTGGACTAGATCTACAGAGCAAAACCTTTCAGGGAACAATCAACAAAGCCACTAAGTTGAAGATGGATAGATGACTTACTAACTGGACCCCTCTGTCATACAAATACAACTGAATCGTCAGAGCTCTCAGATAAATCTTCAAACGTTTGGTTTCAGAATGTGTTCGTGTCTGCTTCCAGTGATGGGGTGGTGAAGAAAGCAGTAATATCAATGATTACTAAACCAGCAAATATACATATATTTGCCCATATTTAATAGAATTTATTAAGCATGCCAGTATTCTAAGTGACTTATATATATTCATATTTAATCTTGTTAAGTGTCATTATTATCAGCTCCATTTTACATATGGGCAAACTAAGAGGAATAGAGAAAGTTAGTTAAGTTTACTGAAGTCATCTACCAATAGGGCTGGGATTTGAAGCCAGAGTTCATGTTCTTGACCACATGCTATGCTGTCTTGTAGCTCAATGATATCTTCAGAGCTAGGATTATTAATGTGGGGTCTGTGAGCTCCTTCAAGGCCATGGATGGACATCGAGAAGTCTGAATTTGCCAAAAACAGTATGCAAGTATTTGGGTGCACGTACATGTCTATACTTTATCGGATTCTCAAATGGCTCCACACTTCAAAAACAAACCAAAAAAACAAAAAATGACAGAGCCACTACTTTTGGAAAACAGTGCTTCACAATGAAAATTAGATGATTTGTCTTTTTTTTTTAAGATTTTATTAATTTACTTGACAGAGGGAAACACAGTTGGAGAGGGAACACAAGCAGGTGGAGGGAGAGAGGGAGAAGCAGGCTTCCCTCTGAGCAAGGAGCCTGACGCGGGGCTTGATCCTGGGACTCCGTCCAGGATCATGACCTGAACCAAAGACAGTTGCTTAACCAACTGAGCCACCCAGGTGCCCCCCAAAATTTGATGGTTTTTACATGATGTGGAATTGGGTTAGAACATTGCGTTGCCATTTATTAGTTGTATGAACTTGGCACTTTAATTGCCCAATCTAAATTCCATGGTCCTTATCTCTAAATGGGAATCATATCACCTACCTTGCGTTACAGTTAATTTCAAAGCCAATGTCTGGAACTAACCAGTGCCTGGAAAGTCATAGACATTGATGTTTTTAACATCAATCACATTTTTATCATCAGTAACAACCTGAGAGTGAGACAATGCAGCCCTATTGTAGGAGATGAACAGGCTAGGACCTGCAGCAACAGGAGAATGGGATCTTCCCCACTCCGCTCTATCGAAAGCAGGCTTTGATCTTGTTTTGTGAGCTTTAAGAAAAGAGATTCTATTGTCTCACGCTTCCTTCCTCCCATGGGTAAGAAGGAGATAGATATACATTAAGGGTTCTTTGAATTCTGGGCAAGGAGAAACACTGCTTAAAATCAAAATTCTGGTACCCAGAGATACCGTGGAAAATTATAAAAGCTAGAAAAAAGTGAACCTGAACAATTCAAAGAAAAACAACAAGTCAAGTTGGAGCTTAAAAAATATGTTTACTGGGGCGCCTGGGTGGCTCAGTTGGTTGAGCAACTGCCTTCGGCTCAGGTCATGATCCCAGAGACCTGGGATCGAGTCCCACATCGGGCTCCCTGCTCTGCGGGAAGTCTGCTTCTCCCTCTCTCACTCCCCCTGCTTGTGTTTCCTCTCTGGCTGTGTTTCTCTCTGTCAAATAAATAAAATCTTTAATATATATATACATATATACTAAAAAAAAAATCAGTTTGCTAATAGTGTTCAGTTTAAGGAGCTAAATATCAAGTCTGGATTCCAAAGGCGTAGAGACACGATGAATCATTAAGCTCTGTTTACTATTTCTCTGTGAACCACCTGTGTTCATCTCATAATCACCAACTGTCTGCCTTTTACTTACATCTCCCTGAACCTGAAGTCTTCTCCGGCCCTGCCTGCTGAAGTCTCATCCTTCTTTCAATTTCTTTCAGAAGTAAGTAAATAAGTAAATCTGAATTCTTCATGAAGACCTTTCAGGCTCCCTACCGCCGGTGTCTGCTGTGTCTCTGAATCCTTTCGGCTCCTCATTTCTATTCCCCAGGCACTCAGCACACTGTCTAGCTCTGGGATCATTTGTGTATTTGTCCACAGCATTTTCTTTTATGTCTTCGCGCTACTTAGCTCTTTAAAGGTAAGAACTGTGTTTTATTCATCTTTGCAACTCCTCCCAAAACAGCTGCGGAGTAATGGCTCAGACAAAAAAATGAATTAATATGTAAATTGCTCAGGAAAAAAGTCCTGCCATGATTTCAGCCTCTGGAATTAAAAGTGCAAACAAAAGTGTACTTAACGAATTTGCTTTTTGCCCTTCCCTGCTGGGGACATTAGTCAATGCGCCTTGTTGAGCTACGACATCTATTTTATAGGTGCACCCCTATTTTAGCTCATCTGCCTTGCCTTGTTTTCCATTTACATAAAAACAAATAAGGGTGATGGGCGCCTGGGTGGCTCAGTGGGTTAAAGCCTCTGCCTTCAGCTCAGGTCATGATCTCAGGGTCCTGGGATCCAGGCCCACATCGGGCTCTCTGCTCAGCAGGGATCCTGCCTCCTCCTCTCTCTCTGCCTGCCTCTCTGCCTACTTGTGATCTCTCTGTCAAATAAATAAATAAAATCTTTAAAAAAATAAATAAATAAGGGGGAAAGAGAAAAATAAATGAAAGCCACTAAAAAGCTATACCATTATTATATGCAAGGGGTACCATTGTATTCATGCAGAGCCAGAAGGTTCCGTGAGCTGGGCTCCCAGGAGGCTCAAGAAACCAAGGCAGTGGGTTTTATTTCTTTACAGATCACTCAGACTCTCCTGGGGGAAAATGTGAACTCTTCAGCCATCTTGGCAACCATGCCCAGGAATCACCTGGAAGGAGGGAGGCGGAGGAAGGAAGAAAAAAAAGAGGGAAACTGAGTCTCCCCATGAGCCGTCCATTCCCAGCCAGAATACCCAGGATGTAACCCATAGCCCCAAAGACCACTTTTTCTTCTTTCAGAGGTTAAGATGCAAAGGTGCCTTTACTTAACACGGGTACCTGTAACTAATGAGGCATTTTTTCAACCATGGAAGCAGGCTTATAGTGTCCTAGCTGCTGAATCTGAGGATGGAGAACTGTCATCATGCAGGCTAAGGAGCGGGAAGTTTGTTCGGGGACAAGAGCCAAGTTGTGTGTGTCCTGCCAGGAGCTTTGCAGCTCCGGGCCCCCCGACTGCAACCCTTTAGCTCTGATCACACTGTCCTCCTGGCTAGCTGGGAAAATGCCCTCTGCTAGGAATGCTTGCACAAAGAGGCAAAAGGAGTTTAACTCACTGCTTTCCAAGAGTTGGTCACAGCCTTATAAATTCAGAACTGCTCTGGGGACCAGCTGCATCAGAATCACCTGCCTTGTTTATTGAAAATGCAGGTTCCCAGGTTCCCCCTCCAGGACTCTGACCCAGAGTCCCTGCATTGGGCCTAGGAAATCTGCCTTTTAAGTAGGTACTCTGAGCAGTTACCCAGACATTAGAGAACCATTCCTTAAAAAAAAAAAAAAAAGCATTTCTAGATCTTTCTCGCTTTTGCCCTAACCATTTCAAAACAGAGATAAATCAATTGAGACATGTGGCAGAAAAAATAATTTAAAAGCCTAACATAATAGGAAATTTGCTTCTATTAAAACTCTCCGCTCACCAAATACTGAGTACTAAGTGTTAGGGCCTGCTTAGCTTCAAGGCCTCCCTATTCATCCTTTTACTCATTTTAACTTTCGGGCCATGTATTCTAAACAAACTAATGGCCTTCGTAAAAGACCGGGTCAGGACAGTGCAGCTAATGGTCCTGAGACAACAATATGAAGGACTTTCTGGCCCCAAATATGTAGAGGCCTCTCACCTAAATGAGTAAGATTCCTCATTATGAACGAGTAAAGGGGGGGAATGTTAGAGCCTGCTTAGCTTCAAGGCCACCATAACAAGTTCTGAAACTCCCTGATGATTTAGGCCTCTACATATCTAAGACCCCCTGTGATTCATGCCTTTACAAGGCCGTGTTTACCAAGTGAGGGCAGTTGAGTCAAGGAACCGTTTGTGCATCTTGCTTCAGTTCCTGGAATATGTGCGTATGTGTGTGGGTGTGTGTGAGGGGGTCCAAATGTTATCTCACCCAACTTCTCTGTAACTTGTTTGTCCTTGCCTATAAAAGCTGTGCTGAAAGTTTGCTCGGGGTCTCTGAGCATGACTGGTAACGTCCGCACGGAGGGCCGGGTTCGAACGTGACAATAAACGACCCTTGACGCTTGGCTTTGACTCTGGACTCTGATGGTTATCTTTGGGGGGGGTCTCGGAATTAGGGCACAACATAAGTTCATCATGAGAAAACACTAACAAGTGTGTGAGTGTAACAGGAGATGGTAATTACAGTCAAGAACGCCGCAGACACGGGGGTGGGGAGGACACGGTCCACGCTGCTTGGCCTTCTCTTGGTGAGGCAGAGTGCCTGCCTATGTACGTGGTAAACCAGGTCATTATCACAGGTTTGCTCAGCGCCACCTGTGGTGGGGGAAGATGGGACTTGGCTCTGGATCATTTTCAGTTTTTCCAGAATCCTGTGAGGGATTATACAAGGAGATGGAAAGTCATCTCACGCAAGACGCTACCCAGCTCTAATCAAAGGGCTGGAAATCTGTGTAGGAGATTTAGTCAAAGGAAACGCTGTTGGCCCCTGTTTACTGTGAACTGTAAGCACTCTGAGCTCTTCACCTTCTCAAGACACTTTGGGGAGGGGAGTTGCTGTGTAAAGGACTCTGAAGTTGAAAACCAAAAATGGGGTGGAGAAAAAAGTGAGTGAGTACATTCTGTGTTATGTTCTATTGTAATATTTCTCTTCCATATCTATATCTTTTAATATCTATAATATAGCATATATTTTAATATTTGATATCTATAATATACTGTTTATCTCTATAAGCAAAAACCAGATCCTACAGAATAAGACTGAAATGCATGATCATTTTCACAGATTATTTTAAAATATTTTCTCACTGTAACTAGCAACATTATTAAATTTTTGAAAAACAGAAAAGCGAAAAATGGCACTCATAATGTTGTTAACCCCACAAAGGCACTGTTAATATTTTGCTATATTTTTCACAAGTAGGCTTTTTTCATAAGCACATTTAACATAGTCAAGCAAATTATGTGTCCTCCGTGATTGCAAGTGATTTGCTTACTATAGAATTAGTGTTATTCCGTGTTGCTGAATGTTACATTGAACCAGATGAAATTACTGCTATTTGACTATTTGACATTAAAAGTGTAGCAACTTGCTGTGGTCCAAACTAGTGTTTTTGCTAATTGTGATTTGAAAGTCAGAATGATTATCATTCAGCTTTGTTGCTCGGTTCTTCATTGGTACCTGCTGTTGGTAATGACTACCTATTATTTCTCTGTTCACTTTAGCATAAATGGCATGCATAAAAAAAGAGACAAAGACTAGCTCTCACAAGGAAGATCCAAAATAGATTTGCATTATATTGTTGTGTTGAATGAGAATTACTCAAGTTGTAAACGAAGCTAGGCCACTGGCATGCTTAATTAATAGGTCCATTTGCTTGGAAAGTGTGCTCAGCAAATCAAGAAATGTCCGTGTCCATCTTTCCCAGACTATCCAGTAGTAGTTTCACAAACTAGACTCCTGGCTAGCCCTCTTTGCTTGTTGACTTCTGTTGTGTCTATGTCTGTGTGCACACACACACGCATGTGGGCGTATACGTGTGTTTGCTTTGATTTAGCTTTAAAAGTTCACTGTAAAATCAAAGATGGATTTCCTCAAGTCTACCTATGAAAAGCTTGATCCTTGTCAGCCTTTGCCAGGTTTGAATGGTAAAGTGAAGTATGCTATTTCCCTGAAGCACAGAAGAGAAAAGCTGTTACTTTCGCCCTGTTTCTAGGGTTTAGTCTCTTGGTGTTGGGGTTTAGTTTCTTCCCTTACGTGTTGATTCCCACAGATCCAAAGCAGGTGGAGGTAGCCATGGCTTCCCTGTCTTGTGCGGTCTGCTCAGCCCCCAAGAGCCTGGGATTCCCTTCCTGGTGCTTCTTCCTTGAAACGGGAAATGGAAGCAATCTGTGGTAACGCACACTGTGGGAGTTTTAGGTAAAAGAAACACCAAAAGAAAACCCCATAAATTCTCCTGTCTCTCTGTGCTTGTTTATAGGAAGCCCTGTGAAAGAACTGATCAAATTTGAATAAATTAAGTTCATGGCTTAATTTTCCCGATTCTCTGACATAAATGATACATTGTCCTTCTTTTTTCCAAAGAGGGCAAACATTGAGTTTTTCTTGGGGCCCACCCGATGTCCCATAAAGAGAAACATGACCAAATATTTTCCTTTAAAATGGCAGTTTCCAATAAATAAATGAATGCATGCATGAGTGAGTGAGTCAATGTATGAATGGCAGTTTCCTGTCTATGCTGTGACCCATAGTCAGTTGAAGTGATCTTCAACATCTTCAGGTAAATATACCTTCAGGTAAAAAAAAAAAAAAAAATCAATACCTTCAGTCAAATGAAGTGATCTTACATACCTCCAGGTAAAAAAAAAAAATACATGTGTTTTTTTTCTTTTTTTTTTAAGATTTTATTTATTTATTCAACAGAGAGAGATCACAAATAGGTAGAGAGGCAGGCAGAGAAAAAGGAGGAAGCAAGCTCCCTGCTGAGCAGAGAGCCTGACGTGTGGCTCAATCCCAGGACCCTGGGATCATGACCTGAGCCGAAGGCAGAGGCCTAACCGTCTGAGCCACACAGGTGCCCCCGTGTGTTTTTTCAATAACGATTTTGACTTTGGTCAGTTTAACCTGTAACTAGTTTTTACACAAAGGGCCTCACAGCCAAGTTGGTCAGTGTGAGAGTATGCGTAAGAAGCACAGCTGTGACCCAGCACTCTGGCCTCAGAGGGTCTCAGCAAATACTGAGAAAAGTCCTCATGTGATAGGACCTGGCACTCCCAAGTGGTAAACTCCCCTGCATCAGACCAGATCTGGCTTATTGAAGCTTGCTCAGCCAGGGAGGCTGTTCAACCAGGACCCACAGAGTGGCTCAGTAAGTGTGTGTTAGTTGGGTCTTATGGGATTTAGACTTGTGTCTGCAGTTTGGGGGAGGGTTCAAAGAAGCAGGAGTCTGCCCGGACCTCAGTGTTGTGGGGAAGGGGTGTAGTTCTCTGTCTGGGCATCCTAATGAAATTCACTTACCTAGAAAGAAAGAATAGAGAGAGACTATGTTTAAGAAGCTGTAGTGACTCATTTGAGCCCGTAGAGGGTATTTGGTAACTTTGGGGGTATATTCAATGACCTTGTTTTTGCCTTTGCTCAGACATGACTTTCAGAGTGGCTTGGTTTTGCTCACCTTGTCTGATACTGGTGATCTTTGAGAGTGTTTATGATCAGCAGGAAAAATCAAGGTCCAGCTGTGAGTTCCAGTTGCTTTTCTCTTCCTTACAAGATGGAGTCCTCCGGTCCCGCCTGAAAGGCACTCCGAGGCTAGTGGGAGAGATAACTCAACAGCCCTGATGTTATTCTCTTTGTTGTAAGGAGGTGGAATGGAGTAGGGGAGGTGAGAGGTTTGTGTTCTTACAATAAAGTCAGAAAACTCCACTCATCTCTGCCACCTCTGTGGCCAGCAGGGTGATGTTGCTAGAGAAACCACAAAGAAGGTGGGAGGACTTCAACAGGGCAACCCTTCCAGGGCTCGATGTAATGGCGTGCTCAGTGCTGTTCCATTGCTTGCGCATAAGAGAGCTTGAGGGGACCGTGCCTTACATACACAGGCTCCTCAGACTCCAGATGTGATCCATTCATTAAGATCAAAACTCCCTTTTAGACTTCTTCTTCCTCCTTGTCCATCCAACCAGATGACAGGCATGAAGGCTGTGAGAAAGCATGAGTAGGAGAGAAGGAAGGAAGGTGCGCGTGGGCATGTGACTCCATGTTCCATGGAAGGGCCTGCCCTTGTGACCATTTCAGCTTCTAAATCTTAGCACGGTGAGGTCTGGAAGCACCAGCTACTCAGAGGAAGTGGGAACAGTCAAAAGACGAGGAAGTGAGGGCTAAAAACAATGCAGGGATAGGCAAGCGATAGTGGTCATTACTGTTGTGTCCTTTTTTTTTAGAAGGTCCATAAGACCAAGACCCTCTGCAGTTTCAAACTGAGCTTTCAAACTGAGCTTAAGGCAAAATAAAAAGAAAGAACTAGAATCGTCTCCCTCTACTGTGTATTCAAACTTGAGCACACTCCCTACTTTCGTTGCCTTAACTTTTTGAAAAGAGAGCAAGGTGGTTAGCCAAGAAGAGGCTTGGGGAATGGAAGAGAAGAGCAGAGCATGGGCAAGCCCTCAAAGGCAGATGAGAGTCTCAGGCTTGCACATGCTCAGAAGTGGGGAAACCACATTTCCACTGAGGTGGTAAATGAAGACTCTGGCCCCTTTTCTGCCCAGCCTCACTGCACCTGGAGCCCTGGTTTTCATCCATTGGTCTCAATACCTGTCTGTTCACAAACTGAAGACCATCTGAATAATGACTGACTTCCCCACTGCAGCTTTTCAAACACAGAATTGTCATCCACCTCCAATATAATTTTTATCACTGACCGGCCAATGGAACTGAAGTTAACCTAGACTTGCATAGCAAAACATGCCTATAAGCATATGCCATAACTTTTTAGAAATCAGTTGCTGAAAACAGATGAACACAGGAGAAAGGGGGGGAAATGAGAGGGAGGCATACCTTAAGAGACTCTTAACAGAGTAGAAAATAGACTGAGGATTTCTAGAGGGAGGTAGGCAAGGAATGGACTAAATGGGTGATGGGCATTAAGGAGGGCTCTTGTTAGTATGAGCCCTGGGTGTTACATCTAAGTGATGAATCACTGACTCTCCTGAAACTAATATTGTACTTTATATTAACTAACTGAAGTTTAAGTGAAAATTTGAAACACGCACACACAAATCAATTGCTGATTGTCAATTATCAGAACATGTCTTCAGCCAAGTCTTTCCTTAGAACATACTAATTAAGCAAGACATATTTTAATCAGAGCTATTTTCTGGGTTGTGTTACTGTTGTTCTTGACTAAAACTGTATTACCCGTTTTCTAGCTGGAAGGTAAAACTGCTATAAAACTGTAGGAATACTTAAGCTATGAAAAATAGGAGGAAATGTCACACCCCACAGCAGGTATCATGCAGCAGGATGGGAAAGCACCAAAAAAGACTCGTGAACAATTTCGAATACCTTGAGAGAAGTCAATGTCACTGTGATAGACTGAAAAATATACAAGTGACAGAGACCAGATTCTAGAAGAGGAAGAATAATGATGAATCATTTCTGAGTGCTAATTATTGCAAGGATTGCTGATTCTGGGGACTGATGAGTTCCTTTGATAGAAACACCAATAGATTAGAAAGGGAAAATCTCACTAGGGAACTGTGACTTCACATTCAGGGTGAGAATAAAGGGAGTTATATATTCCTGTCCAGTCAGTAATCTTCTATCTGTAAAATAATGTGCTTTGAGACAAAAAAGGATGTGATTTCTTAGCTATGACAACAATGGCACAAGGCAAAAACGTTGGTGAGTCGGACTTCATCAAAATTTAAAACTTTTGTGCTTTGAAAAACACCATCAAGAAAAATAAAAGACAACCCTAGATTAGGAGACAATATTTACAAATCATGTATCTTACAAGGGAATCATATCTAGGATATATAAAGAGTGTTTACAACTCAATAATAAAAAGATAAATAACCCCATCTTTTAGAAAGCAAAATATTTGAATAGACATTTCTCCAACAAAGAGAGAAATGGCTAGTACATGTGTGAATAAAAGCTCATAGTCAGTCATTCAAGAAATGCTAATCCAAACCACAATGGGATACTACTTCACACCCACTAGAATAGCAATTATCAAACAACAAGTATTGGCAATGATGTAGACACCATTTACAGTGTTGAAGATTGGAACATTCATACATCATATTGATGGCGCTGTAAAATGGTGCAGTCACTTTGGAAAATAGTTCTGATGTGCACAAATCTCCTTTTGAGAATGGTGAACATGATCTAAAATTAGTTATGGTGATGGTTGCGCAACTTAGTAAATACGCCGAAAACCGTTGAATTATAAACTTCAAATGAGTAAAATCGATGATATGTAAAATATATTTCATAAAGCTCTTAAAAGTCAACATGAATGAGGGAATAGCAACCATATTCACATTAAAAAAAAAAACAGAATTGTCACTGTTTCCATTAGGAAATTTTTAGTAGCCAAAGTCAGTCTAGCCTTGGCTTTAAGTCTACACTAAAATTCCTTGCCGGAACTGGAGGTGGGTATCCCACTGCTATTTACTGAATATGATTAACCTTTGATGCACTAGTCATATCTGGGGAAAAGGAAAAACAGGGGTCTCAGTAAGGCGCTCTTATAAGGTCATGTGATTTCTGAGAAACAAACCACTAGGTCTGAAGTTTTCAGCATATTAACTCAGGCAATGGTGGTATACCACTAACCATCCTGAAAGAACATCTGACCATGTGTATTATAATGAAGACCACATCCTCAGCTCAGAAAAGATCATAAAGCATTTCTAATAGAAAGCATACTGAATGTTGTTTGAGGGACTGAGGTTCATTTGTCTTAAAGACATTCCTGGATATTAGAACAAAATAGCCACGTCTGACTACTATTTTCCTTCTTTAGCTAAATCCAGCAAGAAGTAAGAAATGGAAGGAGACTGTGGGTGGAGGAGGAAAGGAGAGAGGGAAAGAAGAAGGGGAGAAGGGGAAGCTCAGTATCTTTCTTGAATCTCAAGATGTATAATCACACAATCAAGGGGAAACAAGGGGGCTGGGAAGAGCCAGCACTCCCTATCCCCACCCCCCTCTGTCTTCACACCTGCCACATGCTTCAGGTAGGAGCCCAATAAATTATCTTCCATAAAATGGGGAAGGAAAGATCGAGGCAGGAGCTTACTAATAAATAAGACTCCCTTCTGCATTTCCACTTGCCCTTGGCCTATTAGTCCTTACATAACCCAAGAACATAACTAGAAAAAAATTTGGTTGCTGACCAATTTTTTTTTCAAAGCTCCTAATTTAAATCTTAATAGATTCCATTAGTGGATGCAGAAGTTAGCATTGCTGATGATGAAAACTAGAATCCTCCAAATGTCTGCCCAAACACGTCAGTCTCCCCTCGTGTGCTGCGTTCTGCGGGCGACAGGGTCCTCTCGTCCTGCCCACAGGGCAGAGTTGCCCGCCCGCCCTTGGGAGTCCTAGCAAAGGAAAGCATGACCCCTGCTAGTGAGTAATTGTTCAGTGTTCTAACTTGTGTTTCATTTCTGAATGTTCAAGTTTGAAACTGGAAAGAGAGAAAACCACATCCTTTGTACCCTCAATATATAGATGGAGCCAGCCAAGAACTCACACGGATTTCCGTGCTGATTGATGTGGGGACGGCGGCCACAATGAAGAACTCCTGTACATTTCTGGCATCGTCTCTCTCAATTGCCATTTTTCTCCTGCTGATTCCTGGAGGTAAGACTGCTTCTCATCATTTCCAGTATAACTGTTAAGCAAATGGAGCAGACTTTCAGCAAACTTTTGGCAAGACTAAGTATAAGAGGAGATATTTGTTCCCCGTGCTTTCTCTCCTTTGTATTCTATGTCTTTTTTTTAGAAGGAAAAGCATCCTTCTTTCCTCTTTAAAATGTCCTCACAAAAAATAATGGGACCACCCATGTCAATTTTGGCCAATTTATAAATTGAAAATTGACAGAAAGACAATGTTAACACAAGCAAATAAACAAAAATGCTTGAGTTAAGAAAATAAATAGTACCTTTCGGGAAAGGAATAATGGTGTTTAACCTTTCTTGCTGTAGAAAGTACATGGATGGTTTTAAACAAAATTAAAAAAAAAAAAAAACCTGACCTTGTCACCCAAAACAAATCAGGAATGATTTAAATTTATAATTTATATCATTTCTCTAGTGTGTGGTTGGGAATGTCCCCACATTGACTCTTTGGAAATACTGTAGTATTTTTTATTGAGCAAATCCTTTGGCATTCCAACTAGTAACCAACAAGCCTGGTTTTGTATGAGTTGCATGGGCTTCAAATGCTGTGAAGCTCATGGCATCACAAGACAAGTTACAGTCCCTGAGTGGCTTTAGATTTTCCCTGGAAACCTTCAAGAGAGTGAGGGCTGCTCTGGGGCTCCCTTGAGTGTGCTGACAAGTACACACCAGCCATGGCTTCAGCCCAGAGTCCGTCAGATTTTGTACATGCGAGCGGTGAGCAGGGACTGATGCAAAAACCTGTCTTGCCTGGAATTCTCAAAAATAAGAGGAAATTTTTAAAATCACAACATTGCTGCACAGTTGCATCAAAAGCGTGGGCAGAATATAAGCCTGGCATAGTAGGACTGTGTTCAGGCATGTTAAATCTTCCATAACATTGGAAACAGAGCAGATAAAAAATCCCAGTTATATCTTTCTTTCAAAGGAAACAATGGAAACAGCTTGCTCCGCTCTTCTTTGTTGCCTGTGGTCAGAGGGAGCAATGTGGGCCCGTAAAGGGAACAGATAGAGCAAAGCAAGACTTGATGCTCTAGACCAGTGGTCTCAACTGTCCTACACGTTAGAATACCCTGGAGGGCTTTTTAAAACAATGCTTGCATCCAGTCCCAGCTCCTGAGATTCTCATTTACTTTGATTCTGGGTAGCGATCAAGAATTGCTAGGTTCCAAGAGCTTCTCACCTGCTCTAAACTCTACCCCTGACCCTTTTAGGTGTGGTTGGTTGCAGATGTTGACTTTTTTTTTTTTTTGAGGCTTGTGTATGTGCTCACTAAACAGGTGATTTTGCAAAATGAAAATGAAGTCATTCTGTTGCGTTTATGATTTCTGTAGCTCCAAAGGTCCAAAGATGTACCCTTGAGATCTTTCCATATAAGATTCACCCAGGGAAAATTTGAGATGGAGCTGGAATTCTGCGGGTTTCTCTAAATTCCTTATACTTTAACTTCTAGAGCCTAGTATATCCCCTACCCAACACACTTCTGGAAATGAGAGCCCTGAGGACCACTCTCTTCCCTCTCCCTCACTTTCACCATTTGCATCTTGTTGTGAATTTGGGAGTGAGTTAGCTTTATTAATGGAGTAACAGCCCCTCTGCCCATTTGAGAAGCTATTGAGTCTCAGCCAGTGGTCAGAAGAAGGATTTTAGGAGAGTCCAAGAACATCTGGCAAAAGGGGTGGAGGACTGAAAGTATATCTCAAGGGTGCAAAATGGCTACACCAGCAAGGATGGGGTTCCTTGTGTATAGGTCTATTGTTCCGTAATAATGAAACTCTACTCCTGCTCCAGGACATTTGATTAAGGCAGTTCTCTCCTTCCTTCTCCTACATCTTTGGAAAAGACTTTCAGTTCAACCACGTGTTTCAGTTGCAGGTTGAAAGGATCCTCGGGTGCAATAGATATTATTCTGTTACTTTAGGAATGAGGACAGTACCAGTTTCAATTAAACAGAAGTCTCTCAATGACCAAAGAATTCATAGGCGGGGGCACAGCTAAAAGCTTCTATATCAGTTTATAAGCCATGTGTTTTGACAAGGACAGAAGGGCAATTCTTGGGCATTTAAAAGGTGCTCTGCTTCCCCAGATCAATATCAGCCAGAAAGGAGGAAGGGGGGTGTACTCAAACTTGTCATCATCACTAGCAGCTCTTGGAACAACTGTGACCGACTGACCAACTGACTGGCCAATGCACAGCTCTCTACCTTTTGCAAGCCCTGATGCCTGAGCTCCGTGGTTTTGGCAGATTTCCATCCTCATAATCCCTGGAGCTGCTGACTGCCCAGCTTCTGTGGGAGAAAGAAGAGCAGCAAGCTCTCAAGGAGTCCAACAGGAATGGGATTTACATTCTGATATCCAAACATCTACATTGTGGGGGAGTTGGGAAGGGGGAAGGCAATGCTGTCACCTATGTTTCCTCTCCAAGCAGGAAAAGCATGTGTGGTCTCAGGAACATGGCTTTAGGGAGAGCTCTTTGGGATGGGTACTGATAGGATCTGTCTTTTTCTTTTTAACAGATTTCTGTGTAGAAATTATTGGAGGAAATCAAGTGAGTCCTCATTCAAGACCCTACATGGTGCTACTTAAAGGAGACAAAATCTGTGCTGGGGCTCTGGTTGCAAAAGACTGGGTATTGACTGCAGCTCACTGTGTCCTGTAAGTGCTCGGGTTCTAAAAAAATGTTCCTGCAGATATTCTTATTTGGGGAAATATTAAGGAAGAGACTAAACGTTCACTAAAACCACAGGAAGCTCATGTGTATATCTTCACATCACTTAAGTCTCTGGGAAATTGCTTTACCCCAGCAGGGAGTTAAGCCCAGACTCAGCCCCAAAGTATCAGACCATTGGGCAATCCACAGTGAGCACCCACACGCTTTGTGTCGTACTTGGCTGGAGCTACAAGCTCTGAGTGCTGCAAGGCTTTGCTTCTGGTGTTGACTTCATGACTAGAGAGAATTAACCACAGTATGGAAGGGTAAAACTAAAGTGTCCCCTCTGAGGCCTGAGCACAACAGTAAAGTAGAGAAAGCTTGTTTCTTTTTTCTTTCTTCATTTTTTTTATTTAACATATAACGTATTATTTGTTTCAGGGGTATAGGTCTGTGATTCATCAGTCTTCCACAATTCACAGTGCTCATCATAGAACATACCCTCCCCAATTTCCATCATCCAGCCACCCCATCCCTTCCACCCCCCTTCTCTCCACAGCCCTCAGTTTTTTCCTGAGATTTAGAGTCTCATGATTTGTCCCGCTCTCTGATTTTGCCTTGTTTCATTTTTCCCTCCTTTCCCCTATGATCCTCTGTCTTGTTTCTTAAATTCCTCATATCAGTAAGACCATATGATAATTGTCTTCTTCTGACTGAGTTATTTTGCTTAACATAATACTCTCTAGCTCTATCCATGTCATTGCAAATAGCAAGATTGCATTTTTGATGACTGACTAATATTCCACTGTGTGTATATGTGTGTGCATATACATGTATATATTACATCTTCTTTATCCATTCATCTGTAGATGGACATCTAGGCTCTTTCCATAGTTCAGCTATTATGGACATTGCTGTTATAAATATTGGGGTGCACGTGCCCCTTCAGATCACTGCATTTGTATCTTTGGGGTAAATCCCACTAGTGCAATTGCTGGGTCATAAGGTAGCTCTATTTTCAAATTTTTTTAATATTTTATTTATTTATTTGACATAGAGAAACACAGCTAGAGAGGGAACACAAGCAGGGGGAGTGAGAGAGGGAGAAGCAGACTTCCCACCAAGCAGGGAGCCTGATGTGGGGCTTGATCCTGGGACTCCAAGATCATGACCTGAGCCGAAGGCAGTCGCTTAACCAACTGAGCCACCCAGGCACCCCTCTATTTTCGACTTTTAAAGGAACCTCCATACTGTTTTCCAAAGTGGCTGCACCAACTTGCATTCCCACCAACAGTGTAGGAGGGTCCCCCTTTCCCCGCATCCTCGCCAACATCTGTCATTTCCTGACTTATTAATTTTAGCCATTCTGACTGGTGTGAGGTGGTATCTCATTGAGATGTTGATTTGTAGAGAAGGCTTGTTTCTAATATCTTCCTTTTTCCTTTTCTGAACATCTCTCACATCTCAGCCATCTCTTAACCCCTGCTGATTACTACTCTTCCGGGCCTGGTCTTTCCTCCATTCCCATAATCAAGCCTCTCAACTTGGGCTGTCCAGTATGGTAGTCACTGCCATATTGGTTATAAGAATTTACATGTGGCTCTATGAATTTAAATTAAAGTTAAATACGATTACAAATTTAGTTTCTTGGTGACACTAGCCACATTTCAAGTCCTCGTTATCCACAGCTGGCTAGTGGTTACCATTTTGGACAAGGCAGATGTATAGAGCATTTCATCATCAAGGGCTGCTCTACTGAAACCAGTTCTAGTTTCTTAAATGGAACTCACACCAGCTGATGTAATGGAAAAATGACAGTGTGACAATCTGGTTGGTTTCATTTCTACTACGTTGTGAATGATGATGACCATAATTATTAATACACCAGAGAGCATTTTTTTTAAGTACGATCCAGGCCCCATGTCACCCTTGAGAACAAGAGGTGCAGGCTCTACTTAACTGAAACAGCCAGGCGCCTCCTGAATATTCTGACTTGATTAACCAAAATGAACATTTTTGCACAGAGTAAAAAAAGGATTCTGGGCCCCTGCCTCAGATCGCCATCTCCCCAGTATCCACACACTCAGTGCCATGCAAATAGGGTCCTTCATTGGGCACATTTCTGAAAGTTTTCCCTTTTAAGTTTGTTGTTCTCTTACAAAGATCCTTTCAGTGCATTCCTCTACAATTACTGATGGAAGCCTTCTGCTTCCATCTCTAGACCCCTGAGTCCTTTGTTTTCCAGTGTTCTACAACCCGATTCTCTATCGCAACTCAAGGAGGATGAAGGGGCACTAAAGCCCCAACCCCTAAGATTCCAAGACTTGGCTTTGCTGCCATGGAATTCTCTTGTTATGTTTTTCATCATATATAGTTCAGCATGTTATAAAGAAGATGGTGGTGATGATGATGATAGATTCACAAACAATTATTTTTTTCTTTAAAGTGCACTTTTTGGGGGCACCTGGGTGGCTCAGTCATTGAGCATCTGCCTTCGGCCCGGGTCCTAATCCCAGAGTCCCAGGATGGAACCCCGCGTCAGGCTCCCTGCTCTGTAGGAAGCCTGCTTCTCCCTCCCTCACTCCCTCTGCTTGTGTTCCCTCCCTCGCTGTGTTTCTGTCAAATAAATAAATAAAATCTTTAAAAAAATAAATACATAAATTGCACTTTTTTTTCTTTCTGAGCCACAAACAAGTATTGCCACAGAAAGCAGATTTACAAATGAGACAGTAAAGCTGATCATATGATATGCTAAGCTCCTGATATAAAGAGTAAACCCAGTTAATAGTGTTGTATCTATTTTCAGGAACAGAAAGTCCCAGGTCATTCTTGGAGCCCACTCAATAACCAAGAGGGAATCAGAAAAACAGATAATGTATGTTAAGAAAGAGTTTCCTTATCCATGCTTTGACCAGGCCACACATGAGGGAGATCTGAAACTTTTACAGGTGTGTACCTTTGATTGACTTCAGGGTCACAAAACCTCCTACCCTCTGGCTGCCTACATGGAGACGTTTTCCTCGGTGCTCCGTGGCTACAGACAATAGTTACATAACGGGGTCCTTGGAAGTTGGGCTAGAATTTAAGTAAAAATAGGACCATTTAAATGATCTTATTTTGTTAAAGTCTTCATGCTTCTTTTAACAGCTGAACAAAAAAGTAAAAATCAATAAAAAAGTGAGTATCCTCCCTCTCCCTAAGAGAGGGAATGATGTCAAACCGGAAACCACATGTCAAGTCGCAGGCTGGGGAAGCATTCACAACAACTCACCGCAGTCTGATACCCTGAGAGAAGTCAATATCACCGTCATAAACCGAAGAATCTGCAATGATGAAAAGCACTATAACTATAATCCTGTGATTGGACTGAATATGATCTGTGCTGGCAGTCTCAAAGGTGGAAAAGACTCGTGCAATGTAAGTAAGATTGGGGCCGGCTTCTCAGCTGCTGGAGTGAGTCCTGCAGATAGAGAACATGTAAGTCAGGCTTTGTCTTGTCCTGGTGTTGGCTTCTGCAGGGTCCTAGTGCTTTTTTAAATTTTTTTACAGTAGTTTGATAAAATTCCAGATAAATTAATGTTCTCAGCTCATGTGGGTTGTTCATCAAGAAACCTGTTCTCATTTTTCATACAAACATATAGATCTCAATTTGAAAATATGGAACATCCAGGAGAGCTGAAGTCAGGGTTCCTCTAGGGAGGAACCTTTTCCCCTTTTTCCTTTTGCCTTTTCCCCACCTCAGTTCTCCCCCCAAAATATGTTGCCATTTAGCAGAGCAAGTGTGAAAGGCCTGTCCTTTCCAAGCCTGACTAAGGATCTCTGGCCGGACTCTGCAGCTTCCTAGAGCCAAGCTCAGTCCCCAGGAAGCAACTTCCAAATGTGACCCACACAGAGATTGTGCAAGCCTCCATCCCAGAGTCCCCTGCGAGGCAGTGGGACAGGGCCCTGCTTAAAGATTCGAGTAGCAGAGACACCTTAGAAAGTCTTAAGCTCTGAGTTTATCTTTTCTCACCTTTCCCAATGACCTTGTAGAGCCTCCCCTGAAGAGGAGTTGACGTGTAGGTAGTCTGGGAGTTTGAATCACAGAGTGAGAGATCCAGGGGTCTGTGTTCTTCCCAGAAGCTTGTCTAAACATCTGCAGAATCTGAACGACTTAAATCCATGACTAGACACACCCCAGGAAGAGATGACATTGGTCCTCTGGATCTTTCCACTTTCTCTCCTTTGCCCTCCCTTCTCCCCTCCCCTCATCCACCATCCTGGCAAGCCAGAAACCCAGAACCTTCCCACCCTTGGAAACACATGCAACATCCTGAGGCCACAGCTGCATCCAAGCGTGCCTGTCCCCTCTCCACAGCCACCTCCAAGGTCAAAGCTTAGCTGTCCTTCTGCCATTCTCTTAGTGCTCAAGATCCCTTAGAACTGTCGGTGGGTGAATTAAACCTGAAGGACTCATTATGAAAATTTCAGGCCCTGTGTGAAATATACCTGTCCAGGCCGGGTCCCAGGTTCTCATGTACTTCCGTAGTGCGTGTATTCATAATGCCAATTTTTGCCTGAAAAGGAGGGATCGTTGATGCCTTCACGTGGCTGGGAAGGAGTTGGACGCTTAGCCTGGTGTTTGCAGAGCTCTATGTACGTGCCTTGGTGGCCTTCTGTCTGGCACCACCGATATTCCCTAATGACCGCTTCAGACTCTGGACCTCGAATGCATTTAAATATGCTGATTGCAGAGTTACATGAGAGAATACCAGGTCACACAGTGGGTGGCACAGTCCAGAGGCATAAAGCAGTGACCTCCAGCTAACTGGAGCCTCTCTGTTGGCAGAGTCAGTTAGCTGTGAAGTGTGATCACTGGTTTCTGGGAGCTCCCATCTAGTGTCAGATACACCAGAGAGACCTGGGGGAGTGACTTCTGTTGATTTGACAGGATGAAGGGGAAAGTTGCTTTGGTTTTCTTCCTTTAGGAAAACAGTTACATGCTAGCGAAGCTAGAAGACATGTGCTTACTCTTTGCCTCCACATCCCATCTGCATTTGACTATTTTACCCCTTGAGTTATTAAGCATTTTAAGAAAATGACAAACAGGAGGGTCTCCCTTCTAAAGGGAGACCTTGGAGAATCAGTCTCAAAATTAGTGGATTACATGAGCAATAATACAAGTTTTATTTCATGTTCACTGGTTTATAAATAAATTGAGTAAGCCAATTTAAAAAATACCAAACATTTCCAAACACTTGGGACTTTTAAGCACTAATTTTTATTTAAGTCAAAACTGGTCTTAACTCCACATTGAACGTTCCACACTCAGTGGAATTTTTTACATCCCACTAGTGATCATATCCCATGCTGATCCCCATTACCTCTCTTGTTTTCCTCCAGGGAGATTCTGGAAGCCCTTTGATATGTGATGGTACTTTCAGAGGCATTACTGCCTTTGGCCTTCCAGGAAAATGCGGAGACCCTCGTGGACCTGGCATCTATACCCTTCTCTCACAGAAGCATCTCAACTGGATAATTAAGACTATGAAGGGGTTTGTTTAGCTAATTGTACTTCAGTTCATTTGCTGTTGCTTTTTTCATTGTTTCAAGTTTTTATTTAAATTCCAGATGGCTAACATATAGTGCAGTATTGGTTTCAGGAGTAGAATTTTGCGATTCATCATTTATGGGATGGGCACTTGCTGTGACTTCTTAATCTTATCACAAATAAAATCTATTTGTGTAACTGTACCCATTTCTCTTATACCTTCAGTGGGCAGATCTGCACTGGCAAGGTGAAGCAGGGTAATATGACAACCTTACGGAGATTGCAAGGGAGAGGTGAGAGAGCCGATGTCACCAGTGTCATCCATGTGTCATGTGGCATACATACTTTCCTTGAATTATTCGCTGTCTAAATGGGGCCCAGCAGGAGTGACAATAAGGTCAGGTCTGTCTAGTGACAGGCTCAGCAATTCCTCAGGAAACACGACAGTCAGGGAGCATTTGGGTTAAAAGGAAATGCATTTGCACTTCTACAGCCATTGCTTCGCATCAACACGTGCTATCTATCTATCTGTCCATCTTTCTGCAAGAACCTGAGTCTAAGGAAGAAATAGAAGAGGAAATGTCTTCCAGTGTTTTCCAAACATACGTTAAAAATAGAACTTAAAATTCTAGGGGACAGAAATGATGCACTTGGCCAGGCTAGAAAAGTATACAACAGACAGTCAGTCTACTCTCTCACTGGTTTGCATAGAAGTCTTTGATTATCTAAGTGATTTCTTGGTTCTCCTCATCCCTGCACCTGGGTGGGTCCAGCCAACACAATGGTTACAGGGGCTGCCATCACAAACTAGGGAGTAAGTGCTCAAAGTTTTCCTTGAAAAACTCCTATGTTGTTATTGAACTCATTGGGTAGTCATCATTCCAGCAGCCACTTCAAAATGTGATTATGTGAATGGATTCCTTCAGTTTCCATCAGTTTCCTTAGAAAGGCACATGCACACACACTCAATGTACACACAAACCAAGAACATACATCGACACCAAGAGATCGTCTCTTAAAACAAAGAAGGAAGTATAGCTCAATTATAAATGTTCAGCGCCCCCCTAGAAATTTTTACTTAATTGTATTCAGTGAGACCCAGGACATAATATCCTTTATATAATCTCCCCAGTGATTCCAATAAACAGCTGGGGATAGGAGTCCCTACACTAAAAAGTGAGGTCTGGTGCTAACATTTAAAGCAGGGCTCTAAGAAAGTCACTAGGATGATGTTGTAGATAGATACCTGCTATCATCCGTAATTCATAGTTAGAATTTTAACAGCAATAAGAAGATAGAATATTCCCTACTGGCAACATTACAGATTTTGAAGACCAGTTAAAAAGAAGTTGCATGAAACCCTCAGTCATTGCTGATGGAAGTATAAACTGATACCTCTTAGGAATGTTGGTAGTGACTACTTAAAACTCAACAGGCATACCCTATGACCAAGCAGTTCCACACCTGAGTATATACCCAACAGAAATGTGTGCTTTTGTCCACCAAAGAATCCTTAAGAATGTGCATAGCAACTTTATTCTTTTTTTAAAGGATTTAGTTATTTTTAGAGTTTGTGTGAGTAGGGGGAGGGGCAAAGGAATATTCCTAAACAGACTCCCCATGGAGCACAAGGTCTGATATAGTGCTTCATTTCATGACCTTGAGATCATGACCTGAGCCAAAATCAAGAGTCCAGTGCTTAACCAACTGAGCCAACCAGGTATCCCACAATTTTATTTTAAAGTCAAAACTGAATATAGCTCAAGTAGTCATCCCCAATAAGATAGATCAACAATTGTCATACATTTTGACAGGGGAATATTACATAGCACTGTAAAAGAAAACTAAGAGTTACATGTAACAACATGAATTAATATTATAAGCTTAAGAGTGGAAAGAAGTCAGACAAAAAGAATATACAAGATGTGAATCCATTTATCTGCAGGTTGGCATAAAACAAAACTATAGTGTAGAGGGCAGAATAATGGAAAGGTGCTGACAGACAGTAGATACAAGGAAGTCTTTAGGGTACAAGAAATGTGCAAGTAGGTGGTCTAGACTGATGCCAAGAGCTCAAACCCAAGTAACATCATCTCAAAACACTTCCTGGAGGTGTTAAGACTTAGAAGAGCAAAGAAAAGGAAGAGAGTTAGTAGGAATTCCAGACTAGAAGAAAAGCTCTGACAAAGGCACCAAGGCAGGAAACCACAAGACTTAGCCCAGGGTCAACACAGGAGATGAACAACAATTAACACTTACAAGAACAGGTGCACTGGGTGGCCCTGTCAGTTAAGAGTCTGATTCTTGATCTTAGCTCTGGTCTTGATCTCAGAGTTGTGAGTTCAAGCCTCGGGTTGGGTTCCACACTGGGCATGAAAACTACTTAAAAAAAAGAGAGAAAACAATGGCCTGATTGAACCTTTAAAAAGCTTAGCAATTATTAAATCCAAATTCCTATTCTTGTAAGTGTTATGACCACATGCAAGTTCGCTGAGTAGGTCTATGGCAGGTCTAGGGCTCAGGACCCTAAGGTTGAGGGGAGGGCTTTATGTAATAGGGAGTCATTAAGCATTTCTGAGCAAGAGGTTAAGAAGATCACCACCATACTTTTAGAAATGTAACCTAACGGTGTGGTGGAGACCCATGAAGAATAAAGAGAGAAAAAGAGTTAGAAGGAATTACAACAGAGTGGTCCTCAGGTATTCAGGACATGACTAGAATGAAACAGAAGAGAGCAAAATGTGAACAGATTAATCATGGAATGGAATAATCAGGAGGTTCCCCGGATGGCAGGATGACCAATATAGGGATGAGACCATGAAGAGGGACAAGGGAGTCCTACAGGGGATCTAATTTTGAGAGGAAATAATGTGCATGCTTAACTTACTGCCTAGGATATAGTAGGATTTGAACAAATATTTTTTGAGTGAATAAGTGATTTTTTTTTTTAAGATTTTGTTTATTTGACAGAGAGAAACACAGCCAGAGAGGGAACACAAGCAGGGGGAGTGAGAGAGGGAGCAGGGAGCCCGATGTGGGACTTGATCCCAGGTCTCCAGGATCATGACCTAAGCCGAAGGCAGTCGTTTAACCAACTGAGCCGCCCCAGCACCCCATAAGTGATGTTTTTAGTGTATTTGGTTTAAGCTGAAGACAGGAAAGGATCTCAGAAAGGAAATATCCAGAGGCAGAAAGAAATAAGATGCCAGAGATTGGGAGAAAAGTCAAGAGGGAAGAAGGTGTTTGGAAATCTCTGCTATAGAGATTATATCACAGTGGAAATGCATCCCAAACAAGGAAGAGATAGAAAAGAAGAAAAAGGAAGAAGAAGAGGAGAATGAGGGAGGGGGAAATCGAGAAGAGGCAAAGACAACGTCTGGGAAATGCAACAGGAGGAAGCAGAGCAAATAAAGTAACCTGAGAAAGGTCAAGAGAACGGTCACCTCAGGGAAAGCACTTCGTCCTGTTTGTCATAACAATGCCATGGGGAAGACAAGGCCACTGTCATTATCCTCACTGCGAAGTGAGGAACCTGGAGCTCACAGACGGGCTGAATGAAGGCAGTTCCATACATGGGCCATGCCATCTGCAGAAGCAGAAAACACTCGAGTCTGGTCTGGACTCAAAGCCAGGTGCAGCACTCTGCCTCTGTGGCCTGGGGGAAGAAGGGAAGATAGTTCACGTCCCACATAACAAGGGCTGTTGCTGAGGTGGGGGACCCCATGTCCTGTCCCAGGATGAAGGCAAATTCTCTGAAATCTGCCATGTTTGAAGCTGGTGCCACCCCCCCCACACCCCGTGCCGCAGCCGTGGTAAACACCAATCAAGCTGATTGTGGGCAGCAACCTGAGGGGGCTGAGGTGTTGCCTCACTAGGTTTCCATTTCACAGCTCTTCCCCCTTTTATTAGTTTCCTAGGGTTGCCATGACAAATTACCACACATTGCTAGAAACAAGAGAAATATATTTTCTCATAGCTCTGGTGACCAGAGGTCCAGAATCAAGGAGTCAGGCCGGGTGGCTCCCTCTGGAGACTCCAGGGGAAGTTCCAATCCTTGCCTCCTACCTTTGACTTGTGGCCACATCACTCTATTCTCTGCCTCTGTGGTCACATGGCCCTTTCTTCTGTGTGCCTATTCTCTTCTGTGTGTCTCTTCAAAGGACACTTGTCATTGGATGTAGGGCCCATCTGGATAATCTAGGATGATCTCATCTCACAATCCTTGACTTAATGACATCAGCAAAGACCTTTTTGCTAAATAGCTTCCAGGGATTTGACGAGAATACCGTGACAGGATCATTTTTAGCCCACCACACCTCCCATGCCCCAAACCATTACCAGCTCTATCTTCTCTAATCCACCAACACCTAGGAATTGCCACTGCTGTCCTCCTGCCACCCATCCCATCCTCCTTCTTATCCAAAATGCCAACCCTTGAGACCTAGGTTTCAAGGAGCTAATCAAATAAATTGAGGCAGCTTAATAGGAAAGCATCCAAAAAGCCCTACCCCAAAGCAAACATAAGTCTTGGTTATGTAATTCTGGAGACAATCCCTCTTTTTCTGTTATCTACCTGATCATCTCCCAAAGAACATTTTGTGGAACAATAATTCCATATGAGGTTGGTTAATAGGCATTAAAAGTAAAAAAAAAAAAAAAAAAAAAAAAAGTGTTTAATGTTCACATTAGTTTGGGATCTCCAGGTTAAAAAAGGTAAATAAACAGGATTCCTTACTTCAAGACTGCTTTATTTGGGACAAGAGACTATAATAAGCAGCATTTCTGAAACTTAGTTGATGAAAGTCTTTTTGATGTGAACCTCTCATGTGGCTCATGTTCCTTGAAAAATAATTGGCAAAATCTATCCTAACCCAACAGTGATTGTTAACAATCAAACCTTCAGGCCAAAGCCAACAAAAGTGACTCCATGAAAGATGGCTGGGGTCAGGAAGATGAAGGGAAGGAAAAAGGTTCGGTAAGTTTTTGATTGAGGAGGTATATGGGGACACACATAAAATCTAGCTAGGGGGGGTGGTCATCTCATATAACCAGCACAGTTGACAACTCAAGTGAGATCCGAAATTTCAGAAATAACTTTGTGCTCTGACACCAAATTCTCTGCAGCAAAGAATGCATATCCATATTCCACTCCTAAAGGAGATGATGTATCTTAGACACAGGAATTTTTCCATCCACACACATCACTAATACTCACCTGTATGCTCACACACAAACATGCACACGGGCGCAGGCACACACTCCCCCAAAAAGACTTGGGTTTGGCCCTGGGTGTGTCAATGCATTAAAAAAATTAGGTCCATAGATACAAAGCAGCTCCCTTATTTTATAGATTAAAAAAAAAGTTTAGGAACATCAACTGCCTTGTCCCAGGTCGCAGAGCTAGTTAATGGCAGAGCCCAAACTAGAATCAAATTCAGTGCTCTAACCCTTTAGCCCATTCTCCAGTCCCAGAGCAAAGAATAATCTCTTTTCCTATGAAAAACTGCTGACCCTTATTTTTTCAGTTAAACATTTATAAATTAAAGGAATATAAATGAAAACCACTTAATTTAGTTAGGATAAATATATTTTATAAATATATTACATGAAATGATAAGTATATTACATGAATGCTTTTAAATTAAACTTAAAAAATTCAATTCAATAAACATAGAAGATAATAAATATGCCTTCATTCTTTATTATGATGTGTTGAGATGAAGAGAAAGGAAGAAAAAAAGTAGAAAAGGAGTAACAGAAAAAAAAGTCCAAATCTTTTCCAAAGCAGGCTTTGAAAAATGTCTTGACTTCAAAAATGGAGAACTACTTTTAGAATTTGTTAGGAAAATAGTTTGGATTAGAAGCAAAAGCATTCTTTTTTTTTAATTTTATTTATTTCTTTGACAGAGACAGTGAGAGAGGGAACACAAGCAGGGGGAGTAGGCCTAGGGAGGAGCAGCCTTCCTGCTGAGCATGGATTCCCCCTGTGGGGCTCCATCCCAGGACCCCGGGATCATGACCTGAGCTGAAGGCAGAGGCTTAACAACTGAGTCACTCAGGCAAATGCTGAGTCAGGCTTGCTGCTCAATGGGAGCTTCTCCCTCTCCCTCTGCCCCTCCCCATCACTCATTCTCTCTCTCTCTCTCAATATGTAGAATCTTTGAAAAAATAAATTAAATTAAATTATTCCCTTGATCAGAAAACATATCCCATGAATTACATATCTTATGATTTAAAATATGCAAAGAATCAACTCGTGTCCCTCCTACACTCCTGCATGGCCACCCAGGTAGAGCTCTGTCAAGAGCTGCCTACATTTTTATTTACCAAAATACACAGTATAGCAGCTTAAGGACATCAAGTCATTCTGAGGTCAGACCGAGCAGCAGAAGCAGGAAGTCTTTCTGTTAAGGGTGTTTTGTTGTTGCCAAATAACATTCTCAGAATCTACAGAGAGTCACGGTATTGCCACCATCTAATGTTGTATATATTTGGGATTTTCAGTCTATTTCTTCCCACTAAAGTATGAGCTCCATGAGAGCAGAGATGATACCTGTCTTTTTTACATGTGTGTCCCCCAACACCCCCAAAAGTGCCTCACACAGTAGACACATGTTAAATAAAGCCACACATTGTAGCCCTGCTGGGTCTTCTGCAAACTATGGAAAGATGAGTTACGATACTAACTCCAGAGTTCAAAAAGCATTTGGAAACTCTCCCTGATCATCACTGTTTCATTCATGCATGTATACAAGAAGGAGAAGACAGGACCATTGTAGGTGATGAACAGTCCGAGTCAAATTCAGAAACACTCATCTATACACATGCTGAGATGGGGTGGGTGTAGGCCTTTTTCCTCTGATAAAATAAAAAGACTTCAAAGAGCCAGAGAGATCTTTCATTCAGGCTTTTCCCGCCAATGACAGCTCGCTGAGCTACGGGAACACAGCATTTTGGTCACCAGTGTGCTTACCCAACAATCCACGTGACCTGGCCAGACCAGGACAGGCCCACACAGTCACGTCGTTCTTGGGACAACCTTGGCCGCTTGCAATCTCTTTTGTCTTAGGTAGCCAGATTAGAGAACAAATCTGTAATAATGGCCAAAAAAACATAGAGTTATGGCAATGTCTGATTCATTATGAATGTATTTCAAATGGATATGAGGCAATACGCTCTGTCCACACCCGCCGCCAGCCCACAGCTGCGGCTAGGATGGGAGAGGAATGATGTTAGTTCTAGGAAAGATGATCCCAAAGCAACAGAAGACTAAGTATACGGAGAGGTTTAGGTGCAGTGAACCTACAAATCTGAGCACAGTCAAAGCAGTGCTGAGAAAGAAGGGAAGTGTGGGGAATAGAGGGGGAAGGAAAGGGTACACAGATCAACTTGCAACTCACAGAGAAAGGCTCTACAAACACAAACTGCCAAGAACTGAAATCCTTATAGACTCACAAGTACAGAGAGATGTGTTTGGGTTCTGTGCTCTATCAGCAATCATTTTCACAAGGTTCTAGAAGATCAAAGTGAAGGCAAACTCCAGCAGAGATGTTTACCTGTGAGTTTGTGCTTGGGGTCTGGATGCTTTGCCCAGTATTTATGTCTAAGACACGTAAGTGGCCATCTTCCATTCCGCCTCCAACAGCAAGGACTGCAGACTTCCAGGGACACCAATCCATGGCCTCGAAAGTTCAAAAAATCACACAGGCAGCTCAGCCTTGGAGAAAGAACTTGTGAAGGTGACACACTCAGGTGAGCAAGAGTCCAGAGGTCTGTGCACACCACAGCTCTCCTGGAGTTCTGATCTAAAGACAGGAGCAATGGCACTCTCTAGAGATTACTCCTAAGGGACTAGAAATCACCTATCAGGTGCCTTCCTCAAATTTTGCGGACAATTGCCAATATTTTAAACAAAGAAAAATAATACAATAATTATGTTTTTAAAACTACACTCAACATGTCCTATGGGGCAACAATCCACTGTTGGACTAAGGGACACGTGCCCACCAGAATCTGATTATGAAATGAAGCCTTCATCTCATTTGTCTGTCTGTGTCTTTAGGTTTGAGGTGAAAGAAAGGACAAAATGGAGTCACACATGATTGCCTGCCCCCCCAAAACTCTCATGCATTCCAACTCCTAATACATTTCAGAAAGGAAAATTGCCTTTGATTCACTTGCTTATAAATTACTCTAGGTAACCCTGAAAAATAAGATCCAGTATTGCATATTTACACTGATAATTGAAATGATGAGTAGCACTGATTGTAAAGGACATTCTCATAAACATTTCCATTGTATTTATCTGTGTATCCTTATCTGTATGTCCACCCTGCCATTAGCTGCCCCAAGGCTTGACTCGCTCAGACTTCAAACGCCCTTGGCTCAATTCACTGTATTTCTGACAAGGCACAAAAGAAAGTAACTTTTGCTTGTCTTCATTTTCTCGTGTGTTGGGTTTTTGTTTTGCTTTATTTGGTTTTTGTATTTTGTTTGCAGACAGAGTATTTTACATGCTTTTCCCTAGATTTTTCTCAAATCATTAATGATGGGAATTTGGACCTAAAATCACTCTTAATGTCCTGTGCATATTAAAAAGCACAAGCCAGAGTATTTAGCTACTACCTGGAGTTAGCAGCTGGGACTGTGTATTACACCCTGTATCAGGGAACTCTGGGATAACTCGTAAGTTCTCATTCTAACAAACTTGCTCCTAGTTAGTAAAACAGAAGCATTTCTTTGCTCTGTGAGTAATAAACATTCTGGGAAAGTGTTGAGGTCAAGACATATATCTATGATGCCAAAGGAATGAAAGTATGGATTTTTTAATTAGAAATAAGAATTTAAAATACAGAGAAATAAAAAAAAAATTATGCAGAGCTTAATGAAATACTGGTTTAACTCTGCAGCACCCTTTCTCCTCCTTCTCACAGTGGGTTTCCTTTCCTGGGTGTGTGCTCATGACCCAGGCCTGGATAGTCCGTGTGCCCATCTCTCTGACACAGTTGTCTGGTGAGAGATGAGCATGTGCCCAAAGTCACTCCAGAGCCCTGCCTGGGACTTTTCTATCAGAGTAACAAGGAACCGTAGTTCCTTAATCAGTTCCATCTGGGAGAACCTGAATTTGAAGCTGCTAAGAGCCATCTTCCCCAAAAATGTTGTCTGAATAAAGAATGAAACCCAACAGAGACAGGCAGAACCAAGAGCCAAAGAGAGAGGGTTCTAATGACGTCACTTCTGGCCCTAGATCTGGACGGTATTGAACGCAGCTGTATGTACTCAGGGCGACTCAGTCGTAAGAGAAAATATAATTGCTTTTTTGCAGAAACTCAAGCTTACCTCTGGTTGCAGTTACTGACAACCACAAAATCTTACACATGGGGGGTATAAATAGGGTTGTCTTTCAAGAGAATGATGGCAAAATCCAAAACAAGTTCTGGGTGAAGAAAATCTCAAAGCATTGGCTTAATGATGGTTCTCAGGTGTAAAGGATGCTCAGTGATCTGTGAGTGGAAAGCAATCTGGAAAGCTGTTGGATGTCTTACCTTGACCGCTGTAGGTTGGGCTATAACTTTCAGCGGTTGAACCTGGGCTTTTGCACCCAGGTCAGGGGGCCATATCGTCAGCAGTCCATCGCTACAGCCGCTGGAAAGCAGCCTGCCGTCAGGGGACCACTTGAGCGCACAGACAGCTTGCTTGTGGTGAAGAGTCCCAACGTGATGCTGGGTGACCCGAACATCGTGGTGATAAACACGGCCCAGCCTCGACCCACTGCTCAGAGGTAAAGGGACAGGTTCATGACTGAAAGCTCAAGCCCTATTGCTAGTAAGCCTTTGAAAATATGAAGGAATGCATAGTCCAAACTACCAAAAGACCCCTCAGGACAGATTCAAGACACAGCTTTTGAATATTCGTTGGGTTAATAAGGACAGAGTATTCCACCTGGGTGATTGCCTTCACAAGTGAAAAAATTTTCTGTGGCAAAGTTTCAAATGTGGACATTGAGATGATATCCTTTGATAGATATTTCTCTTTGTTTGAGATTTTATTTATTTATTTATTTATTTGAGAGCGAGAATGCAAGCGAGTGAGAGCGGGCAGGGGCCGAGGGAGAGGGAGAAGCAGGCTCCCCGCTGAACAGGGAGCCTGATGCGGGGCTCGATCCTCAGGTTCCTGGATCATGACCTGAGCCGGAGGCAGACGCTTAATGGACTGATTCACCCAGGCACCCCATTTTGATCAATATTTCTAATGATTTTAATATGGTACAGGCAACAATGGAAAAGTTAAATTTTGAAGATTGCCATATTTCCCCAGGGAGTAGTTTATGTACTGAACATAGGAAATAGCACTTTTCTGGAATTCAGAATATTTCATATTATCTCAGTGCAATATGTACTTATACTGAAATGTCAGAGATAGAAATGCATTATTTCCTTTTTTCTATTAAGTTACAAATCCACTATAAGTTTTGCTAATACTATTAATTTCTAAAAGGTATAAAACTATCTGAACGTCATAGCAAACTGCAGTGTGATTCAGAATCAAGGGATAATGTGTATTTACTGGTGGTGTTTTGGATCCAAAGAATGATAAAGATCCTATCACTTTACCAAAGATAATGAACTTTTCCTGGACTAATTTAATTTTCTCCAAGGAACAAGTAAACAACTACCTACAATTATTTCTGAAATTTCTCAAAATCCTGTCTTATCTTTTTAAAAACATTCAGGCACCACACTGAACAGCTGAACAGCCTTCTGATGAACAATATAGGCTCTACAGCCAGAGCACCTGGGTCAGAAGCCCGGCGCTGCCCCTTTTACTAATCATGTGACCTCAGGCTACTGTCTCAGTTTATTAATTAAGAACAGGTTGGCAGGGCGCCTGGGTGTCTTTGGCTCAGGTCATGATCTCAGGGTCCTGGGATCTAGGCCCACATCGGGCTCTCTGCTCGGCAGGGAGCCTGCTTCCTCCTCTCCCTCTGCCTGCCTCTCTGCCTACTTGTGATCTCTCTGTGTCAAATAAATAAATAAAATATATATATATATATTTTTAAAAGATATTATTTATTTGACAGAGAGAAACATAGCCAGAGAGGGAACACAAGCAGGGGGAGTGAGAGAAGGAGAAACAGGCTTCCCGCCGAGCAGGGAGCCCAATGTGGGGACTCGATCGCAGGTCTCCGGGATCTGACCTGAGCCGAAGGCAATCGCTTAACCAACTGAGCCACCCAGGCGCCCCAATAAAATATCTTTTTAAAAAAAAACAAGTTGGCAGAAGATTAGAAGCAACTCTATAGCATTACTGTGGGGATTAAAACACAATTATGCACATAAAGAGTATAGCACAATGCCCCCCGCCACAATACACATTACTCCAAAAAAAATAGCTGCTATTATAAGAAAGGATCTGTTCATGGATAATAAAATTAAATTTAAACAACGCAGATTGTAAAAGGAATTTAAATAGAGAATTGACCTCACTACAACAACTTTTCAAGGTAAATAACTAGCCCTTTATGTGATATTTTGTTTAAGTGGCTTTAAGTTTGACCTAGAATCCTAAGGTATTGAAATCTTAAATTTATACCTTAGCTACTTAAAGAAATTGTCAAAGACCTTGGAATTTATTTAATTTAAACCTACCTTAAGAACTACAGTATAAAAATGAATAGCAGTGGGGCACCTGGGCGGCTCAGTTGGTTAAGCCTCTGCCTCTAGCTCAGGTCATGATGTCAAGGGTCCTGGGATTGAGGCCCACATGGGGCTCCCTGCTCAGCAGGGAGTCTGCTTCTCCCTCTCCCTCTGCTGCTCCCCCTGCTTGTGCACTCTCTCTCCCTCAAATAAAAAGGAAAATCTTTTTTTAAAAAATAAATGGCAATTGTTAAAAGCAATATATATTTAGATCAATTATGTAGGATCATAGGACCAAGTCACAAACGTTCTGGTTAGTTAGACTAAATCAGTAGTTCCCAAAAGTGATGAAGCAACAGCATCACTTCAGAAATTAGAAATGCAAATTATCAGCACCCCTTCAGACCGAATGAATGTGAAATTCCTGGAGACAGAGCAGCAATCTGTGTTGTAAGGAGCCCTGGGGATGGTGACGGGTGCTCCAGTTTGAGGACCATGGAACCGGCTGATCTTTGAGGTTCCTTCTTCCAGCTCTAACATCTCTGGATCTCTGAATGGGAAATGTACCCCAGAAAGCTTACCATATTCCAAATTATTGAACCTGATAGCAATAAATACTTGACTTCAACAAACTATCCCTCTGGTAGGTATTACTTGGCGCAGAGAAACTTTTTGCTTCAACAGAGTTCTACCTTTTATCTGAACAATATAGCGGATCCTGAACCTCGCTTTCCAGGACGAGCGCATGCGGCAGGCGCACAGCCGCCAGGTCCCTGTGGCCACGGGACCACTTAGTCACCAGAAGATCAGGATATTCTAGAAGGTAGGATCGTAACTGCTGCTAACTAATATCCTGTTTGGTTTGGGTTGGTTTTGCTTTTGGTTTTAAATATTATAATTCTGTTCCCTCAGCCCCCATAATCACTCGGTGAGATAAATATAATTCTTTCCACTAAGGTGCTTCTTACCTGCTGAGAATACAGTCACTCCAGCTCAGAGCCCCAACCACTGACAAATGACCAAGCATGTTTCTCAGCCGCTGTTTGGTTTCCACATCCCATAACTGGAAAAAAAAACAACGAACAAGCAGAGTTACATAGCACTGTCTTTTTCACAGCCCACTGTCTTCTTAAAGGCCTGATGGCAACTAATGTTGCTACTGCCAGTCCTTGTACTAAGGGAAAGCTCGGCTCCTTTAATCCTGGGCAGCATTTCTCAACCATGTCTGAAGATGACTTCACTGGCGGGGCTCGCTGTGGATGCAGCCATTCTGATTTAATAATGCAAGTAGAGTCTGTGGGTACGGCATTTATTTTTGACATTTACTTTAAAGCACCCCAGGTGAATTCAACGGGCAACACAGCTTGAGAATGTCTCTCACACTTCTGGTTTCTTCTAAATGGTGAAATTTCATACCTGGAAATCCACCAAAGGGCTAAGAGACTCCTTTTCTGCCTCCTATATGTGATACTCCTACCCCGATGAGAAATGAGAACTTTGGTGTGAGAAGAAATCATAACATAACCTTCATAGCATCCAGTATCACTGGAGAGATGAGAAAGCAGTGAGAGCCATCTATGGCCCTCCAGAGTCATGTCGAACACATGAGCAATATTTACAGTATTGCTAGTAATAATAATACATGAGAAGGTAAATAGATTGATGGAAACTGGGTAAATTCCCATTTCAGGGAGCCTATCAGAAAAAAATATTCCTCCATTTTAAGTAACTCTATTCCTGATCATAGTTTGAGGTGAAAAAAGGAGAGCTAAAAATTATCTTCCTCCCTCCGAATCTTAACCCTGGGGATTCTCCAAGCTCAACTTTAATATAAAAGAAAAGTCTTTTAGGGGAACCTGGCTGGTTCGTTTAGAGAAGCATGCCATGCTTGATCTCAGAGTTATGAGTTCAAGCCCCATGTTGGGTGTAGAGATTACTTTAAAAAAAATAAAATAATTGGGGGGAAAGAAAAGACTTTTAAAAAGGTAAATATGATGGGCGCCTGGGTGGCTCAGTGGGTTAAAGCCTCTGCCTTTGGCTCCGGTCATGATGTCAGGGTCCCGGGATCGAGGCCCACGTCGGGCTTTCTGCTCAGCAGGGAGCCTGCTTCCTCCTCTCTCTCTGCCTACCTGTGATCTCTCTCTCTGTCAAGTAAAGAAATAAAATCTTAAGAAAAAAAAAGTAAATATGACAGAAAGAGATTGTGGCGGGGGGACTAGGTAGAGTATCCTAAGTCCTCATTAAATGTCATTCAGAATAGAACCAGAATGCTATATCCTCTCCCCATAATTTCAAGCACCACAAACTGCATATTACTTTGTTATTAAAAGTCAATTTTAGTTATCTAGCAATTACACAGAGCACATTTTGAGGAAAAAAACAAAAACTGTCCATTACTTGTACTTCTCCCTCGCTCGTGCCAACTGCCAGGCAGGCTCCACCTTTGACCCAGGACACAGAAGATATATAGTTACAATTGATACGCAGGTCTATATTTTCAATCACATTGTAGTTTTCCCCATTCCAGATGAATACCGAGGATCCAAGAGCTATAGCAACCAGATTTTGAAAATTCCAATCTAGAATGTTCAGATCTATAAGAAAGGCATTTCATATTAGGGTACTTATTTAGTCAAATAAAAAAATATTTTCAAATAACCAACCTTTTTACTGATAGATAAAATTAATGTCGTTCCCATGATCAATTGGAAAACATAATCACATATGTAAGCAGATCATTATAAGTTCAAAAATAAAAATGAGAACTCTGTATCAAGATTCACAGTCTAATGAATAATAATGCTTACTATTTATACTCCAATATATTTATTTAGAGTCATTTAGAGAACCTGGAATTTCATCTACCATTATTAGTACATATGGATTTTATCTAACAGTTCACTAAAAATTAAAAGCACATTTTTTTTCATTGAAATTATCTGACCTTTCTTTTCCTTTTTCTTTTTTATTTTAATTCCAGTATAGTTAACCTACAGTGTTATATTAGTTTCAGGTATACAATATAGTGATTCAACTCAGTGCTAATAATGATCAATGTACTCTTAATCCCCTTCACCTGCTTCACCCATTCCCCCCACCCACCTCCTCTCAGGCAAGGATCACTTTGTTCTCCATAGTTAAGAGTCTGCTTTTGGGGGCACCTGGGTGGCTCAGTGGACTAAAGCCTCTGCCTTCGGCTCAGGTCATGATCTCAGGGTCCTGGGCTCAAGGCCCACATTGGGCTCTCTGCTCAGCAGGGAACCTGCTTCCTCCTCTCTCTCTGCCTGCTTCTCTGCCTACTTATGATCTCTCTCTGTCAAATAAATAAATAAAATATTTTTTAAAAAAAGTCTGCTTTTTGGTTTGTCTCTTCATCATACCGTGTTTATGTTTCTCATATGGTGTTGGTAACTAATGTATTTCACTGAGGTCCATCCATGTTGTTGTAAATGGTAAGATTTTGGTTTTTTATGGCTGAATAATATTAATATTCTTTTTATGGTTAAATAAAGTTCAAATATATATATCACACATATGTATGTCACCATCTTTTTTTAAGATTTTATTTTTTAGGGGCGCCTGGGTGGCTCAGTTGGTTAAGCGACTGCCTTCGGCTCAGGTCATGATCCTGGAGACCCGGGATCGAGCCCCACATCGGGCTCCCTGCTCGGCGGGAAGCCTGCTTCTCCCTTTCTCACTCCCCCTGCTTGTGTTCCCTCTCTAGCTGTGTTTCTCGCTGTCAAATAAATAAAATCTTTAAAAAAAAAAAAA
>PITA01019173.1:0-38335 GCA_004023965.1 Spilogale gracilis | reverse complement strand
GAATGAGCTGCTTGTTTTGTGTATAAAGATAAGGCAGGGACTCCACCATCAGGAGGAATGGCATCTTTGAAGGGGGCAGATTTACCCTGTGCCCCCATTTCATGCCTCTTTCCTGTGACCAATGGCATTTGAATGTGACAGATGTCTGGGACCAGGAGTTTGTATGACATAATCAAGATGTGGTCCTTGGTTCAAATGAGGTATAGAACATATGATCTTGTGACCTAACAAGCTAGACCAGCTTCTACACATTGGTGGGAGTGTCAAGAGGACAATAGCATGTTTTTAGTTCTTTTTCTGAAAATAGCTCATCTACTTTTTATTTTTTGATTTTTTTGAACGATTTTATTTACTTATTTGACAGAGAGCACGCACAAGCAGGGGGAGCAACAGGCAGAGGGAGAAGCAGATTGCCCACTGAGCAGGGAGCCCGACGCGGGGCTCTGTCCCAGGACCCCCAGGAACCTGACCTGAGCCGAAGGCAGTCGCTTAACCAACTGAGCCCCCCAGGCGCCCCAAGATTTCACTATTTTTTATGGCTGAGTAATATTCCGGTACGTGTATGTGTGCAAGTGTGTGTACGTGTGTGCATGTGAGCATGTGTACGTGTGTGTGTGTACACCCCACATCTTCCTTATCCATTTATCAGTCCATGGACACTTGGGCTCTCTCCATAGTTTACCTTTTGTCAATAATGCTGTATGAACATTGGGGTGCACGGACCCCTTTGAATCTGTATTTTTGTATCCTTTGTATAAATATGTAGTGGTGGTTGTTTGTGGATGATAGGGTTCTATCTTTAACTTCTTGAGGAGCCTCCATCCTCTTCTCCAGAGTGGTTGCACCAGCCTGCATTCCCCCCAACAGTAAGAGGGACCCCCTTTCTCTGCATCCTCACCAACACCTGGTGTTTCTTGTGTTTCTAGTCTTAGCCATTCTAACAGGTGTGGGGTGGTATCTCATCACGGATTTCATTTGCATTTCCCTGACGATGAATGATGTCAAGCATCTTTTCATGTGTCTGTTGGCCGTCTGTATGTCTTCTCTGGGAAAATATCTATTCACATCTTCTGCCTATTTCTCAACTGGATTGCTTTTTGGGTGTCAAGTAAAAATATGGAAGCTTTCATGAGTTTGCATGTCATCCTTGAGCAGGGACCATGCTAATCCTCCCCGTGTCATTCCAATTTTAGTATACGTGCTGCTGAAACAAGCACTATATTTAATGTAATTATTAGCATATCTGGATGTTGGCCTACCATTGTATTATTATTTTCTATTTGCCTTTTTTAAATGTACATTTGTCTTTTCCTGCCCTTAAAAAATTATCTGAAAACTTCTCAGTGTTCTGTTGTAAGCTATCAGTTGGGTTTTTTGACTGGGTGTTTTGTGTGTGCCCTTTTTAATGAATCATGTATGGCCTAACAAGTATATCTCTAAGTTTACTCCACACTCTACGTCATGTAGACATAGATCCTCACCGGCACGTTCATCCCTAGCTCTACTGCCTTATGTTATCACTTTCACGATTTTCACATACTTTGAAAACCCTACTAGACAATGACATGGTTTTTTTCATGCATAGCTTTTAAAAATGAAAAGGAAAATAATGGTCTACTTGCCTAGATATTTACAATTTGTGTCGCTCTTCTGTCATTCCCAGCACTCCAAATTGCCCTCCAGCTTCATGTCCCTCTTGCCTAAGAACTTCTCTTAAGCAGTTCTACTGGTCATAAACTCTTTCTTTTCCTTCACCTGAGAAGTCTTTCTCTTTCTTGAGGAAATTTTTGCTGAATTAACAGCTTTTTCTTTCAATGCATTAAAAATGCATTCCACTCCCTACTGGCCTCCATGGTTTCCAATGAGAAATCTGCTGTCATTCTTTTTTCCTGTCTGTATTTTTTCATGAGGAATGTTTCCTTCTCTCTGCTCCTACGATTGCTCTCTTTGGGTTTAATGGTTAGCACTTTGACCATGATGTGTCTTGGTGTGGCTTTCTTCAAGTTTAAGCTGTTTGAGGCTCACTCAGCTTCTGGAATCCATAGGCAAGTTTGTGTCTTTTGCCAGATTTAGGGTTTTCAGCCATTTTTCCTTTGAGTACTTTTTATGCTCTGCCCCACTGGCCTCTCCTTCTGGGAATCCAGCCAGCATCGCGAATGTTAACTCTCCCATTAGAGTCTCATGGGCCCCTGAGATTCTGCTCCTTGTTTGTGTTTTTATTTTTTAGGGTTTTTTGTTGTTGTTTTGCTTTATTGGGATTTTTCCCCCTTTCGGTCTACTTTCTCTCCCTTGTTCAGGGTGGGAGATTTCATATGTTCTATCTTCCAATTCATCATTCTTTCTTCTCCATATTCTGTTCTTGAGTCTGAGCCCATCCACTGAGTTTTTAAATGTGTTATTGTATTTTTCAATTCTAAAATTGCCAATTGCTTCTTTTTTATATCTTCTCTTTCTTTGCTGAGACTTTCTGTTTTTCTACTTGTTTTGAGCATGTTTGCAACTACTCACTAAAGCCTTTTTATGATGACTTCTTTAAAATCTTCATCACTGGGGGGACGCCTGGAGGGCTCAGTTGTTAGGCGTCTGCCTTCGGCTCAGGTCATGATCCTGGAGTCCCAGGATTGAGCCCTGCATCAGGCTCCCTGCTCAGCGGGAAGCCTGCTTCTCCCTCTCTCTCCCCCTGCTTATGTTCCCTCTCTCGCTGTGTTTCTCTGTCAAAGAGATCAATAAAATCTTTTAAAAAAAGAAATAAAATATCATCACATCATCGGATGACGTCTGTCATTTCAATGTTGACATCTATCAGTCTTTTTTTCATTCTGATCGAGATCTGCCTGGCGCTCGGTATGACCACTGTTTTGTTGTTGGTTTGTTTGTTATGATTGAGACCTCGTCATTTGCCCTATTATGTTATGAGGCTCTGGGTCTTATCTGAACCTGTTTATGCTGGCTTCCTCTGGCTTTGCTCCAGTAAGGGAACGAGATAAAGGGTTCCATTTCATTGTTGCTGCCAAGTGGAGAAACATGTCCAACCCCCACCTGAGGGGGCTGCACCTTATTAGTCCCAGGGGTCAGAACTCTAGCACCCGAGTGGGCTTCCATTGATGACTCCCTGGCTGGAAGATGGAGGAGTGATTGCGTTGGTCCTGCTCCCCACACGGTGTCTACATATACTGCAGCAGTGAGGGGAGGGAGTTCCCCGCAGCAGGAATGAAATTCGTGGCCTCCTTGGGCACCTGAGTGACTCAGTTGTTAAGCGTCTGCCTTCGGCTCAGGTCATGATCCCAGAGTCCTGGGATTGAACCTCACATAAAGCTCCCTGCTCAGAGGGAAACCTGCTTCCCCCTCTCCCACTCTCCCAGCTTGTGTTCCCTCTCTCACTGTGTTTCTCTCTGTCAAATAAATAAAATCTTTTTAAAAAGAAATTAATTAATTAATTACTTAATTAATTCCTGGCCTCCTAATTTGTCCTTCTCTGAGGTAAAGTCAGCAAAGCATGTGGAGGTGAGGCACCCCAGTACAGCCTGGAGAAGGGAGAAGTTTGCTCCCTAATTGGCCTTTTGCTGGCCGGGAAGGGTGGTACCACTGTGGTTTCCGTGGTATTGGGCTGTGGAAGGGTCATTACCCTCTAAAAGTTTTCTGCCTTGTTAACCTGTCCCTTTTCTGGTCTTTTGGCTCAAGACAGCGGGCTTTTGCTGGCTTTTGTGTCCATGCCCTTTCATTTCCAGGTTGCTGGCTTTTCCACTACAATATAGGAGGCTGAAGGAAAACCTAGGGAACTCATCACCACCACAGCAGTTTTTGGGTCCTGGGATCCCCAGCAGCCTTCTTCTCTCTGCCTTTTGGAGTCTTCTTATGTTTTATGTATAACGTTCAGGGTTCTTGGTTGTACTTACCTGGAGGAATATGGAGAAGTACGTCTATGCTCCGTCTTCCCAGAAACAGAAATAATTTAAATTTGGTAAATATCACCAGTAGCCCTCCAAAAACGTTGCTGATTCATTCTGAACTGGGAAATACTGCTTTAGACAGATACATGTAGATATGGCCTTAGGACTTAGCCAACATCCCTATGCCTGCCTGTGGTAGTTGATCAGTGATGGACGGATGGTTGGATGGATGGAGGGGATACAGGAAAGGCCATCAGGAGGCCAGCAGAC
This sequence comes from Spilogale gracilis, assembly GCA_004023965.1. Classification (NCBI taxonomy): domain Eukaryota; kingdom Metazoa; phylum Chordata; class Mammalia; order Carnivora; family Mephitidae; genus Spilogale; species Spilogale gracilis. The sequence goes on along the minus strand of PITA01019173.1, from coordinate 34,175 downwards.
AGTCCAGGCAAGACATCACAGCATCAGTGATGGCCATAACCCAAATAGCATTCACTGAGTTCTTCTACTTTGCCAGGTAAACATTTCTGCCCCATGATCTCATTCAATACAAAGATGAGATATGTCCATTTGAGAGAGGAGGAAAACATGGGCAGAGAGACATGGTACCGAGCTGAGATTCAAGCCCAGAGACGCCTGATTGATGGACCCAAGATGCCCCCGTCGTCATCCCCCACTCAGTTGTCCAACTGTGAGAAGGAATCCCAATGACAAGATGAGCAAGCCAGAACATCCTGCTGCTGATCAGAGGTCTTCCTGCCGCGGGGAATGTTGTCTGAGCACGTTTCAGGATCTTGTCCCTGAGATGGAAACCCAGGCTGTGCTGTATTCGTGTATTCAACAAATATCAGTCAAAAGCTTGCTCTGTCCTGAGCTTTATGCCAGGGGCTGAGGGTACACTGTGAGCGACAGGACAAACGCGATCTCTACCCCAGCGACATCGGAGGGTCTGAAGGCACCCTCCCCTCACTGCGAGTCAACCCTGTGTAAGCAAAAGGGGCAGAACCACTCCCTGGTGCCCTGCCCCATGCTCAGTCCTTTGGTCCTGAAGATCCTACGAGTAGCAACAAATATCAGTGGTGGGCATACAGACCGTGGGAAGGGGAGAAAACTGGAGGGAACGATCCCTGTGTTTGGAGGATGATCAGCTCTGGCTGTAGCTTAGGGTCAGAAGAGTGAAAGCCACGCCCAACTCGGCACACCCAGTCCGTGCATCTGAGAGGTAGACTCATGACATTTGTAGAAACTCAGTGGTCAACCAAGCCAGGCAGCTCCATTTCCTAGAGGTCCTCAGGCCTGCCTGCAGCCCTCCTCTGACTCAGGTTCCCCAACTATTCCTCCTTCTTTTTCTCTCTTTACTCTGTTCTCCTTGGTTTGGTGAAGATGGGGAGGCAGTGCTTCCTCTGATAGATGAGGTTTCATTTCCAGGAAGTGAGCATCTTATCTTGTGCTAATCCTGGATTCACCAGGTGTGCTGACATCCGGATGCCGAGGCCCGGCCTCCTGCAGCAGCGCCCATCACCAGCCTGCCTGGTATTTGGCATTGCTAGCCAGCCATGGGTCCCCGTTCTGGCACTAGAGACAGGAGTGGGCCCACCAAGTGCCACTTGGATGGGCAGCTGTGGTGATGCCTCTCTACCAGCACTGCCTTCCTGCACTGGGGCCACTCAGACGGTCCCGTAAGCAAATCCTCTCCACCGTCCTAGAACCCCCCACCCCACCCCCAGCAGCATAGGGAAGGATTCTGGAAAAGATCTCTGCACACAGTCATGTGCCGCATGGTCACCAAGAGAATTGTGATGGTGGCTCTTCACCTACCAGGAGGGGCTCCAAACTTTCCTGATTTCCTTCTGCATAGACCTCATGAGCATTCTAACTACATAGGTGCTGCTGTGATTATGGTTCTGGGTCTCTTTGCCCCTCCGGAAGGTATGTTCTGTAAGGGCAGGGCCCTCCTCCCATCATGCTCTCCACACTCCCCCCACCTGGGTACGACCCTGGGGACAGAGGAGTGGCCTGGCCAACTGCCCTTTGCCGAACAGAAGGGTGAGAACATATTTATGAACGCTGACTTTATTCCTGGTACCATGACAGCAGTGGGTATGCAGGAGGTGCTTAATAATGACTCACCAAGAGATTAAGTTAATCAGAGAGTTGCGGTGACAGGTTTTGAGTGTGTTGCCGTGCCAGAAGGTAAGGAAGCTACTCCAGGAGCAGGAGGGTGCGTTGTGTCACGTGCGGGTACTTGGGAGAGAGGCCAGAGCCGCCGCTCACGGGGGAGCCTTGCCCAGCGCAGCCATGGCCCCGTGGCCCCAAGGTGGTGTGTACTGTGACTCCCTGGGAAGACACGCGGAGACCTCGGGGACAGCGGGGCCCCGGGGAAGGGTTGGGGCGGGGGGAGAAGGGCTCTTCACCTCTGCAGCCTTCCTGCCAAAAGCCATAACCCCAAACTCACCATGAGAAAACACTGGGCAATGCTAGACTGCGGAACATTCTGGAAGCCAGTGCTTCTCCAGCTGTCACGGGCCCTGAGGGACAGGAAAAGGCGGACGTGCTGTCACAGATGGGAGACAACCACAGAATGCATGTGACCTTTGGGTCTGATCCTCAGCGAAACCCACATATAACCCGTGCCAGGCATGCCTTCTAGTTGTGCACGCACGCTGGCGGTGTAAGGATGTCAGGTTGGGGATCTGGGAGAAGGGTCTAGGGGCAACTCTTTGTGTTATCTACAGCTTTTCTGTGAATCCAAAAGCAAAGCGAAGAGTCTATTTTAAAAAGAACGGGGCATGGCCCTTGTGGCGCCCAGAGAGCTCACTCGGTGAGGTGGCACTCCACGCCAGAGGCAGGTCTCCATCCTTCTTCGAGTCTTGCTGCAGGTGGCAGTGCCACCCTGGACGGCCCTGGGCACAGGTGCAGCCCGAGGAAGCCGGCCCCTGGTGACCTGCAGGGCTGCAGCTCCCTCTGCAGTGTGGTCTCAATCCTGCAAACTCTTGGGGGGGGGGGTCACCTTGGTTATGCACGGCGTCCATCCACTCCTTCCTCCACTTACCCATATCTTGACCGGGACCCCAGAACCCCGACTTCTGTGGACCCCGATGTCGTGTGCATAACTTTGGGAGCATGGAAACGGGTCAGGGGAGCCTCGCAGCTAAGCCCATGGCTGTTGGCTTATCCTAGCTCCAACACCATCGACGCATACATCCCCTTTGCTGCGTTTTCTTGTCTGTGTGTAGGTGGGTGGGTAACAGCACCCTGGGCCTTCGGGGAGGGAGGGAGTCCGGGGCTTAGAGGTGGCAGTCTGGGGCCAGTGCAGGGTTGGGGGAGGGACATGCCGCCTGGGTGGGGTGCTCCTGCAAATGCGGTGATTCAGAGAGGGCAGCGGGTGACAACAGGGACGGAGGGCCTGGAAGGGGAGGCAGGCGAACCGGTGGGCAGGCCTCCCCCACTCCCACCCCGACACCTCCGCCGCCCCTCCCCCACGCTGACTTTCTGCTTCATCCTCAGGCTTTGCGGCAGATGACTTCTCAAGAGCATGACACACTGTTTTGTCACTCTGTATTTTCAAGAAGGTTCAGCTTGGCATCACAGCCCCCTCCTGGAGGATGCAGAGGCAGACCGGGCAGGCGTAGATGGACTTCTGTCTAAGGAAAGGGGAGAGCTAGGGGCGCCGGGGGGGGGGGGGCTCAGTCCTTAAGCATCCGCCTTCGGCTCAGGTCATGAGCCCCGAGACCCGGGATCGAGTCCCACATCGGGCTCCCTGCTCGGCGGGAAGCCTGCTTTCCCTCTCTCACTCCCCCTGCTTGTGTTCCCTCTCTCGCTGTGTTTCTCTGTCAAATAAATAAATAAAATCTTAGGAAAAAAAAAAAAAGGGATGAACTACCATTTGGGCCAGACTAATCCTTGATTCAAAGAGCTCGGCACATCTTCCTAAAACGAGCAACTATGTGGGTGCCTGGCTGGCTCGGTCGGTTGAGCATGTGGCTCTTGATCTCAAGGTTGTGAGTTCAAGCCCCACATTGGGTGTAGAGATGACTTAAGAAAAACAAAATCTTAAAAACTATATAAAATGAATAAAATGAGTAGCTATCACGATGAAAGCGGCCGCACACCGAGGGCCACGGCACTGACTTCATCCACTCCTGGTGCCCCCCTTCGGCTCCTGCAAGGGCCCGGCACGGAGCCCCGCCTGGCATTCACAGCCCATGGGCCGACAGCCATGCCCGACAGATGAGTCCAAACATTGCTGTGGAGCTCATTAAGTACCAGGCGTGGACAGGGAGACTGATACAGCCACAGAGCCATAGCCCTTGAGAGCGATGCAGAGCCAGAGCTGGGCCCCACAGCGGCAATGAGCGCTGTGACGTGTGTGAGGGATACAAAAGGGCTATGGTCAGGCAGACTCCCTGAAGAGGAGACCCCCGAGAGCCTGAGGGGACATAGGAAAGGTAAGCAGCAGGAGCCAGGGAAAGCCAGGCAGAGGAATTTTCCAGGCAGGAAGAGCAAAGAGCCTGTGCAAAGGTCCTGTGGCAGGAAGGAGTTTGGTGAGCCTGAGGGCCAGGATGTGATTGGCTGGAGTGTGTGGGAGGTACAGGCCAGACTGCAGAGCCTCGACAGGTGTGTTTCCTCTGTTCTGCAGAAACTAGAGGCTACTGTGGTCTCCCAGGGAAAGGGAGAAAGTGGACATACTGGAGTGATATTTAGGAAACAGAACCCATAGGAGGTGGTGGCCAACTGGATGTGGGGAGTGAGGTGGTGGGAGTCAAGGGTATGACATCAATTCCTAATTCGGGCATTTGGGAGATGGGGGTGCCTGTCCCCAAGGCAGGGAGCCCCACGGGTCTGCCCTTGATCTGTCATTTCTCAGGACTCTGTCCCTTGCTGTGAGGTCCAAGTCCTCAGCTTACGCCTCCAGGCGGTGGCCAGAGCCCTTCTGTCTCATCTGGCCATGCAAACGCCATCTCGTCTGTCCCTCAGAACCCTGGCACGTAGGTTCCCTATCATTTCCACTTCACAGCGAGGAAACCAAAGCCCAGAGGAGTTTAGCAACTAGCTGGAGGCCACCCGGCAAGGGGGGCAGTTAGGACTCAAGCCCAGATTCGTGCGATGCTGAAACGCTTACCCTCCAATCATCAGGGCTGCTTCTCAACCGCCGATGTCCAGGGGCCGCTGTTCCAGACCCTCCCCGACCTCCTCCCCAAGCAGCGTGGCATGCGCACACGTATGTGACAGAGAATAACTTACTTTCTGGTGTCCTGGGAACGGCTTACGAGTTAGCTGAGCTACTGCTATTCTCCATCCCGCTGAGTGCAGAGAGACCTCAGAGTCCTACCCTCTCCCCTCCCCTCCCATGTCTCCTGTGAGATTAATTGGGGCTAATACCAGCTTTGAGAGCCAGAAGCCCCAAGTAACACACCGTGAACAAAGTCTGAGGGCGGGAGCCAGGGCTGGGTGGGTGGGTGGGGGCTCCTCCTCTCCTACAGATGGAGAGCGAAGGCCATGCGTGGCTTCTACCCAGGTCCGGTGTGACGCCTCAGCCCCCAAAGAAACCCTGCACCCATGAAGCAGTCACTCCCCGGGCTCCTTGCCCCCCAGTCCCTGGCAACCACTCATCAGCTCTCTGTCTCTGTGGACTCGCCACCTTCGGGCCTTTCCTATCAATGAAACGGTACAAGAGCCAATCTGCTGTCTGGTCTCTGACTCAGCACAGCATCATCTAAATCCATCCATTCTGTGACAGACGGCAGTCCTTCCTTCTTTTTTTTTTTTTTTTTTTTTTTAAAGATTTTATTTATTTGACAGAGAGAAACACAGCCAGAGAGGGAACACAAGCAGGGGGAGTGTGAGAGGGAGAAGCAGGCTTCCCGCCGAGCAGGGAGCCCGATGTGGGACTTGATCTTCATTCTCCGGGATCGTGACCTGAGCCGAAGGCAGTCGCCTAACCCACTGAGCCCCCCAGGCGCCCCAGCAGTCCTTCCGTCTTACGCCAATCACATCCCGCGTGCGGACAGAACACCATTTATTGATCATGCATCGCTTGATGGATATTGGGGTTGGGTCCACTTTTTGGTTATTGGGAATAATGCTGCTCTAAGCATTTGTGTACCATTCTTTGAACATCTGTTTTCAGTTCTCTTGGGTGCATAACCGAGAGTGGAAGTGCGGGGTGGCGGGTAACGCTACGTCTCACTTTTCGGGGACCATTAAACTGTTTCCAAAGGGTCTGCTCCATCTCACGCCCCGCTAGCGGCACGCAAGGCGCTCCCATTTGTCACATCCTTTCCAACACTGGTGACCTCCCTTTTTTTTTTTTTTTTAATAGCATTCCTCCTGGGTATGAAGTGATAGTCTCATTGTGGCTTTGACCTTTATATTCTTTTTTTCAAAAGATCTTATTTATTTGTTTGACAGACAGAGAGATCACAAGTAGGCAGAGAGGCAGGCAGAGAGAGAGGAGGAAGCAGGCTCCCTGCCAAGCAGAGAGCCCGATGTGGGCCTCGATCCCAGGACCCTGAGATCATGACCTGAGCCGAAGGCAGAGGCTTTAACCCACTGAGCCACCCAGACACCCTAACCTTTATATTCTTGATGGCTAATGGTGTTGAGCCTCTTTTTGTGCGCTTTTTGGTCATTTCTAGATCATCTTTGGAGATGCAAAGGTCTGTTATGTCTTATTAAGGTCTTAAGCATTTTTAAAAAGATTTTATTTATTACTTTGACAGAGAGAAACACAGCTACAGAGGGAACACAAGCAGGGGGAGTGAGAGAGGGAGAAGCTGGCTTCCTGCAATCAGGAAGCCCAATGGGGGGCTTGATGCGGGGCTCGATGTCGGGACTCCAGGATCATGACCTGAGCTGAAGGCAGACGCCAAGCGACAGAGCCACCCAGGCGCTCCAAGGTCTTAAGCATTAAGGTCTGTTCAAGTCTTTTTTTTTTTTTTTTTTAAGATTTTATTTATTTGACAGAGAGAAACACAGCCAGAGAGGGAACACAAGAAGGGGGAGTGAGAGAGGGGGAAGCAGGATCCCTGCCGAGCAGGGAGCCCGATGTGGGGCTCGATCCCAGGACTCTGGGATCATGACCTGAGCCGAAGGCAGTCGCCCAACCAACTGAGCCACCCAGGCGCCCAAGGTCTGTTCAAGTCTTTCACCTGTTTTTAATTTGGAGGTCTTTGGGCCGTTAAGTTGCAAGAGTTCTTCGTATATTTTGGAAACTGGACTCTTACCAAATAGATGATGTGCAAATGTTTTCTCCCATTCTTTTGGGCTGTGTTTTCACTTTCTTGATGGTGTCCTTTGATGCACAGAAGTTTTTAATTTTGATGAAGTCAAATTTACCTATTTTTCTTCTTGTTGCTTATGTTTTGCCTTAATATCTAAGACTTCATGGCCAAATCCAAGGTCATGCAGACCTATTCCCATGTTTTCTTCTAGGAGTTTTATAGTTTTACATTTTACCTTTAGGTCTTTGATCCACTTGGAGTTCATTTTCATATGTAGTGTGAGGAAGATGTCTGATTTTGTTCTTTTGTTCATGGCTACCCAGTTATCCCAGCACCATTTGCTGGAAAGATTGTTCTTTCTGTACACGTTGGTGTCCACATTTTTTCTTCTTATGAGGGCATCTGTCATCTTTGATTAGGACCCACCAGAAGACCTCATCTCAACTTCATTACCTCTTCAAAGACCCTATCTTCAAATACAGTCACATTCTGAGGTAACAAGGGTTCTGACTTATGACCATGAGAGTTGGGAGGGGGGACAGAACTCACCCCAAACACGATTCTCGTTTTTTCCCCTAATCCTTTTAACATGGTGGTATTACACTCACTGATCTTCATATGCTGAACAGCTCTTTCACTCCTGGAATAAAGCCCATCTGTTGCGTAATCCTCTTCATCTGCTGGCCTTTGGTGGGGGCTTCTGTGCCTGCATCCAGAAGGGTGTTTTTCCGGATGTGGTACGAGGGTCAGGATGGCCTCATGCATGACAGAGAGGTGTCCCCTTCCTCTATGTTGGGAAGGCACTGAGAAGCACTGGTGTTCCTTCTTCCTTAAACATCTGATGCCCTCTGCCAATGAGGCCATGTGGCCCTGGGCTTTCCTCTGTTGAACGGTGTTCCATCTGTTTACGTATTTTAGGGTTATTCTGGTTTTGTGTTCCTTTTCAAGTCAGTTTTGGCAGTGTATGCATTCCTAAGGGTCCGTCCGCTCCATCTAGGTTTGAGTTTTTCGCCATACCGTTGCTCCGAGGGCCCTTCTAGAGCCCCTTTTATTTCTTTAAGGGCAGCAGAGACCCGGTAGGATGAGCTTCTCTCTTGCTTTCCAGGACAATCTACTTAAAGGCTGGTCGGTTTTGTGGATTTTTTTTGTTTAGATTTTATTTATTCATTTGAGAGAGACGCAGCGAGAGAGACAGAATGAGCAAGGTGGGGAGAGGGAGAAGCAGACTCTCCCTAGCAGGGGGCCCGATGCGGGGACTTGATCCCAGGACCCTGAGATCATGACCTGAGCCGAAGGCAGATGCTTCACTGATTGGGGCCACCCAGGCATCCCATCTTTTCCTGTTTTAAAAAACAGACTTTATTTATTTATATATTTATTTATTTGAGGGAGGAGGAGGGGCAGAGGTAGAGAGAATCCCAAGCAGACTGTGCTGATCATGGAGCCACACACATTGCTCAATCTCATGACCCTGAGATCATGACCTGAGCCAAAATCAGGAGTCAGACGCTTAACTGACCAAGCCATCCAGGTGCCCCTCTACTTTTTTACTTTTAACTTGTTTCTTGGGTTCTAAAGTGAGTCTCTTCTCATAGATGGCATATGGTTGGATTATGTTTTCTTTTTCTTTTATCCATCCCGTCAATCTCTGCCTTTAAATTGAATAATTCAATACATTTATGTTTAAAGATTTATTTGTTTGAAAGAGAGAGAGAGTACCTGTGTGCATGAGTGGGAGGGGCAGAGGGAGAGGGAGAGACAGACTCTGAAGCTGGGTCCGCAAGGAGGGTGGGACCCAGTGAAGGGCTCGATCCCAAGACCCTGAGATCATGACCTGAGTCGAAACCAAGAATTAGATGTTTAACCATCTGAGCCACCCAGGCGCCCCACCACTATCTTCTTTTGTGTTAGGTGCTTGCTACTGTACCATTTTCTGCTCTACATTAAATATTTTTTAGGTATTTTCTTATTGGTTGCCCTGGATATTACCCATCAACATACTGACTTATAATAAGCCATTCTGGATTGGTTTCAATAGCATACGGAAATGTTGTTTCTGTGTACCTTCCTCATGTTGTCACTGTTACAAATTGCAGCTTTACACATTGTTTAACCAGGGACATAATTACAGTTTTATGTAGTTACCTTTTAAGTCACATACGTGGAGGGGCGCCTGGATAGCTCAGTAGGTTAAGCCTCTGCCTTCGGCTCAGGTCATGATCTCAGGGTCTTGGGATCAAGCCCCCGCATCAGGCTCCCTGCTCAGCAGGGAATCTACTTCTCCTTCTTCCCGTTCATGCTCTCTGTCTCTCTCAAATAAATAAATAAAATCTTTAAAAATAAATAAGTAAATCACATAGGTGGAGAAAGAGGCGTTACTACCCAAAGCATATTACTACTGACTTTTGTTTCTACTGGAGCAGTTCTCTTCCCTGTTCTTTCTTCCTGTGGACTCAGGTGACTCTCTGCTGTCCATTCATTCCTGAAAGAGCAGCCTTACTAGCAACAGACCCTTTCAGTTTTTGTTTATCCCAGAATATCTTGATTTCTTGGTATTTTTACAAGGCAGTTTTGTTGGCTACGGAATTCCTGGTTGACGGGATTTTCAGTTTTCTTTTAGCATTTGACACCTGTCACCGTGCTGCTTCCTGGCCTCTGTGGTTTCCGATGGCAGGTAAGCTCTTGGTCTTACTGAGGACCCCCAGGACACGAGGACTCCCTTCTCTCTCTCTGCTTCCAGGATTCTGTCTGTCCTTGTCTTTCAACATCTCGATTACAGCACACAGAGCTCTCTGCCTTTATCACCGAGTTAATACACTTCTCATGCTTCGTGAATATGCAAACTTTTATCTTTCATCAGATTTAGGAAATTTTTGGCTAGTATTTCTTAAAATAGCCGTTCTCCCCCCATGCTTTTGTAACTCCCACGGTGCATACATTAACATGCTGGATGGCATTCTGTAAGTCCCTTGGGTTCTGTTCATTCTTTCTTTCTTGTCCTCAGTTTGGATCATCTCAGCTGGCTTATCTCTAAGCTCTCTGATTGCCCCTTCTGCCTCTCGAGTTTGCTGCAGGACAACTCTAGTGATTTCATGTGTTTCAGTTACTGTTCTTTCCAACTAAAGAATTTCTGTTTGGGTCCTTTTAGTCATTTCTATCTATGGCTGTTATCTGTTTCGTGAAACGTCATGCCTGTGGTTGCCTTCTCCTTTGTGCTTGCTTTCCCATAGCCGTCGATCATATTAACGGGGCTAATTTCAAGTCTTCATCCAGCGAGTCCAACGTTCAGGGTTCCTAATGGTCCGTTTCTTTTCCTTCCCCCCCGCCCCTCGCTGTGTGCAGGCCATATTGTCTTGTTTCTTCGCGTGCCTCATGATTTGTTGTTGTTGTTGAAAATCAGACACTTTGAATATCATAAATGTGGTCACTCTGGAAAGCAGATTCTCTCCCCTCCCCAGGGTTTGTTGATGCTGCTGCTCCACGTTTCTGAGCCTGTTTTGTAAATCCAGCATTCTGTGCTGTGTGTGACGGGTAAAGTAGCCACTTGATTGGCTTAATGGCCAGCTAGTTATTCAATAGAAATGTCCTTAAATGCTGAGATCAAGCTGCCTTCTTTGTGATTGTTTTCCCAGTTTACATAAACCTTCCACTCACTTCCAGAGCTCAGATAGTTTATTCTGACATCTTTTGCCCGTTATGTTTGATGTTTCTGCAGAGTTACAGGCTCTTTGGAGATAGGAGTCCGTTCTGTGCTCTGCCATTTTTGCTGACTTCATCTCAGCCCGTTGCTGGTCGGATCTCTTTGTCTTTGATGTTTTTTTGTTCCTCTTTGATACATTTAGGCGTGCATTTACTCTTGTTTATTCTACTTGTGACTTGTGTTTGAATCCAAGGATTCATTTCTCCCGTTTGTTAAAGTTTTATCTCTTATCTGTCCAAAGAGTTCTTCTCCCCTTTAATTCTTAATTTGGTCTATCTGGAGTTCCTATTAGAAAGATGACATAATGGGGCACCTGGGTGGCTCAGTCATTAAATGTCTGCCTTCAGCTCAGGTCATGATCCCGGGGTCCTGGGATCAAGCTCTACATCGGGCTCCCTGCTCGGCGGGAAGCCTGCTTCTCCCTCTCCCACGACCCCTGCTGTGGTCCCTCTCTGGCTCTATCTCTCTCTGTCAAATAAATACAATCTTTTTTTTTTTTTTAAAGATTTTATTTATTTGACAGAGAGAAACACAGCCAGAGAGGGAACACAAGCAGGAGGAGTGAGAGAGGGAGAAGCAGGCTTCCCGCCGAGCAGGGAGCCCGATGTGGGACTCGATCCCGGGTCTCCAGGATCATGACCTGAGCCGAAGGCAGTCGCTTAACCAACTGAGCCACCCAGGCGCCCCTCAAATAAATAAAATCTTAAAAAAAAAAGATGACATAACACCATTTTCCTGTTTATTAACCGAATTTTCCAATTTTTAAATTTTCTATCTCTTTGCTCCTCTAAACTCCATTCTGGTTGATTTCCTCAGATATATCTTTTAGGAACTAATTCTCTCTTAAACATCTAAGCCACCAGGTATCCCTCCCTCTGAGTTTCAAATTTCCCCATCGTCTCTATCTTCGATTTCTAGAACTTCTAAGATTTTTTTTCAAAAAAAAATTTTTTTAAAGATTTTATTTATTTCACAGATCACAAGGAGGCAGAGAGGCAGGCAGAGAGAGAGGAAGAAGCAGGCTTCCTGCTGAGCAGAGAGCCCAACGCCTCAATCCCAGGACCCTGAGATCATGACCTGAGCTGAAGGCAGAGGCTTAACAGCTACCCAGGCGCCCTTTTTTCAAAATTTTGAATTTTTTGTTAGTCTTTTTTTTTTTTAAAGATTTTATTTATTCATTTGCAAGAAGGGGAGAGAGCAAAAAGGGGGCAATCAGAGGGAGAAGCAGACTCCCCATTGAGCTGGGAGCCCGACATGGGACACAATCCTGGGACTCTGGGATTGTGACGGAGCTGAAGACAGATCACCCGGGGCACCCACTATTAGTTTTTTGTTTTTTTTTTTAATTACTTAATGTATATCTTCAATCATTCTGAACATACTTGTCTTGTAATCTTGGGGTTCCTTCTCAGAGACGGGATGTGAGGAGGGAATACACACAGGGCCAAGGTTTCCAAGGACATCAGTGCAGACAGCGTTCCCACTGGGGGCCAGACAAGAGGTTGACGCCTTCGCCTTCTACCCCTAGGGGCTCCTCAACTTTGAACAAGGAATCCACGGGCCGGAGACCAGAGCATGTCCCAGCCTGTCCCCCTCATCCATTATACCACAACGATCATTTCTTCAAACAAAACTCAAGTTTTGTAGTCATACTTGTTTGCCATGGAGGAAGGAAATGATCATTGAGAGAAATAAAGTGAAATCACTCACAGTCCTAGTTCCCATAGGTAGCTGCCATGACCCCACTAGCCAGCTCCCTTGGCTCCTTTCCCATCTTGAATTTTCTCTACAGCACTGAGCACCATGAGGCCCACAGCACCTTTTCCTTATTTATGACAGTCTGTGCGTCCCCAGAAGCATGTCTGCTCCACGGTCCTTGTCTTCTTCCGTGTTGGTTCTGTCCTGCTCGGAAGTAGGACTTAGGGTGCCAGGCCCTCCCCTGGTTCTAATGCAGCGGACGAATGAATGGATGAGGAAATTGTCTTATAAATGTGTCCTTCCATCACAGCTATCCCCACAGCAAGCCTATTTGGCAGGCATACATTATGCCCATTCTACAGGTGAGCACACTGAGACTCTGGGGGCCACCCCTGGTCTCCCTGCGCCACCTCCTGCTGGCGGCCACTTCTGTGGCCTCAGCCCACTCCCTCTGTTCCCCCAAGCTCCCAGGTCACACCCAAGACCTCTGCACTGGGTGCTTTTAAGGACATTACTATTGCCTTTATGCAAATGATCGTCTACTTGGGGCCAGGGAAGATGGGGAAGTGAGAAATCTTACCTCCAAGCTCCATTCCCCAGACGGGGGCTCCCCACACTTCTCTAGGAGAACCGCCAGTTAGTGACGGCAGGCTTCTGTGTCCTCAGACACACACTTGTCCTCCCTACCAAAACACAGGCTCCTGGAACAGACCTTACAGGTGAAGTGCGAACCCTCATCTGGGTTCAAACCGTGGCTCAGGGGGCGCCTGGGTCGCTCAGCTGGTTAAGCCACTGCCTTCAGCTTAGGTCATGATCCTGGAGTCCTGGGATCGAGTCCTGCGTTGGGCTCCTGGCTCCAGGGGGAGTCTGCTTCTCCCTCTGACCTTCTCCCCTCTCATGCTCTCTCTCTTAAATAAATAAAATCTTAAAAAAAAAAATGAAAAAAACCAAAACAGTGGCTCAGGCTAGGAATGCAGCCTCACTCTGCCCCCTGCTCTCATCCGTAACATGGGCAGAATCAGCCCCATCTCACAGGATTGTTTGGGGATTGGGGGAATTGTGTATGGAAACTCCTGACACCTTGTCGGGCACACAATAACTGGTCAATAAATGACTGTAATTAGAAACCTGCTTTTCCCCACCCAGAGCTCTCTGCAACCCAGCCTTTGTTCGTAGAGACAGAAACTCCTTTTTTTTTTTTTTTTTTTTTTTAAGTTGTTCTGCGGGCTGATCAGTCTCCTGGGAAGGACTCACAAGAATGAAACTTTAAAGAGACTTGTCTATGAACTATAAATGCAGGAATACAAAATGCTCTGTACCTCCAGGAGCATGGTGGGTAAAGACTGTGTGAAAGGCTGAGGCATTTGGGACCCAGGGCACTGTTCTGGCTGGAACAGGGTTTTAAGGCCAAGGGCAAACTTTAAGGCCACGAATTTAAGGCCTCCCGCGGGGCAGCTGCCTTAGCCGCGGAAGGCCTGGCTGTACTAAAGTTTACAGATGGAGGCTGGAGGACAGGACGGGGTGCAGAAGAGAACATTCATTCATGCTAGACCCCCAGTAGGCCCCGGGGGTGGGGATACGCTCTCACGGGCCTGCCACGGCAGAGTGGGGTCAGCCAAGCTACAGACCCTGTAAATAAGAGACGGAGGTGGAGAGGGGGGCCCTGACCAAGGGAGGGGGCCACAGGCCAGGCCTCTGGCACGCACACCCCTTCCCCCTCCCACAGCAGAAGACTCGGCTCCTATTTCTGTACTCCTTTGACAGATGAGGAAACCAGCCTTGGGGAGATTAAGTGACTCCATTCCGGGCACTCATCAGTCCCCAGAGGCCCCAACCTCAGTGGTGTTGAAACTCTGGGAGCCTGGGCTGGGGGGGGGGGGGGGATGGGCATCGGGGCCCTGCCTCTCTAGAGGCCCAGAGGAGGAAGCCCTGCATTAGGGCCTGACAGGGCGTTAACAGGGGACTGAGATGCCCAAAGACTGGTCTCGGTCACATCCCTCTTGCAGACTCTGCTTCCTAGAGACTTCCAGACTCACAGAAGCCTAACCCAGTGAGTCACTTGGGCAACTCGAGCGGCAAGCAGGACCAGTGGGCACAAGGAGGGGAAGGGTGGGGTCCTAGGTCCTTCCCTCCCAGCCAAGGTCCCCAGGAAGGGCCCAGATTCCTCTGTATTCCTCCTGGATCTGCTCCTGGGGTTAGCAGAAGCCCCATGGAGGCTCATCAGGGCCCTGGGCATTCGGCAGGCAGCCTGGCCAGCCTGGCGGGTCAGAGGCTGTCTCTGTGGACTCCGGCCAGAGTCTGGAAGGCTGACACCAGGTGGAGAGGTGCTCTGCTTTGGCCTGAGGAGTGAGGTGAGACCATCCCAATGGTGAGTGCCTAGGATGTCCTGGAGGATGAGACCCAGATGGCAGGGAAGGAGCGTAGCCTTGTGACAAGCACAGCAGTCTGTAAACCCAGGGCACCAAATCAGGGCACCAGGAGGGGTGCAACGAGGACCCTGGGTCTGAGGTGTAGTCTGCGGATTCTCACCGTCCACCACTCCTCGACCTTCTCCCACTTTGTAAACTGGAAAGGCGGGGTCCTCCCCTCCTCGGCACATTGCTCTGCAGTATCTTGTGAGGTATGTAAGAGATCCTGGGCTCGCTGCAACCGGGCAGCCTGGAGGGCCCAGGAGTGTTTCAGCCTCTTCTGCAAACTGTTTCCTAGACCTGGGGGGCTTTGGCATCTCAGCTCTCTCCCACTAACTGACTCTGTGACTCTGGGCAGGTCACTGCTCCTCGCAGAGGCTCAGCTCCCTCACCAGTGACCCTGGGAGGAGGGAGGGGCCCAGTGGGCCCTGCGGAGCCCACACTCACCGTAGTATTGTTAAGACGTGTGCATTTCCAGCAGCAGAACTCCCGCTCACCCTGAAAAAGTAAACCCAGTGACCCCAGCGGCTTGGGATGGGTCCAGACCACACAAGGAAACTCAACCTTCAAGTTGGCAGGTTCAGCCAGCACAGGGCAAAACTTGTTTTGTTTTAGACGTTTTTATAGGGGTCTCACCTACACATTTGTCCACCTTACATTACCCCAAACAAGATCCGAAACATGCCCACGAGCTCAGCTTTCCAAAATACAGAAGAGCCGAGGCTCCTTGTTTCTACCTTTGTGGCCCACTCCTGCAATCTCAGGATGGGGGCCTTCCCCTCATTCCAGCCCCTCACTGGGCAGACGAGGAAACTGAGGCTGGCGGGCGAGGTCTTTGGGCAGGGCTAGGCACACCTACTCCTCGCCAGCTCCCGCGGCTGGGCGCCCTCCCCACCGCCACCGAATTGTGCTCGCGGCCCCGCGCGCCCCGTGGACGCGAGCTAGGTGGCGGGCTCGGGCGAAGGTGGGTGGAGGGGGGCGCGGCCGAGCGCGGCTCCTCCCTGGGCGGGGCCGCCCCTGCGCGCGCGACGACGCCCCGCCCCCGCCCTCCGCGCGCGCCCCCGCCGGGCTAATTAGGCGCGCGGTTTGTTTACAAACACAGGGCTCCGCAGGTGCGCGCCGCCCCAACGGTGCGCGGCCGGGGCTCCAGGGCGCCCCCCACTCTCGGGCTCCGGGGTCCCCGGGCGGGAGTGGCAGCGGGCGGGCGGTGCTGGCCGCGCTCCTGCCTTTTCCACGCCTCCCGCGGGCACCAGGAAATTCGCCCGTAGGCGCCAGTCCCCCTGCGCGCGGGCGGGCGGGCGGGCGGCAGGGACGGAGGGCGGGCCGCGCGGGCCCGGGCTGGGGGCGGCCGCCGGGGGTCCTCGCCCCGCCCCGCGCGCCCCCCGGGCCGGGCCCGCTCGCGGCCGGGTCGGCGGGGCGGGCAGCGGGCGGGGGCGCGCGGGGCGGGGCGCGGCGCCGGCGGGGCCGGGACATGTAGTCCGCGCGCCGAGGCCTCCCCTGGGCGGCCCCGGCGCGGGCCCGGCCGCGGACTACGACTCCCGCCAGGCGCCGCGGCGCAGCGCATGAGCCCTGCTCGGCTCCGGCGCGTCTATTATGCTGCCGGGGCCGGCGAGCCAAAGAGGAGCCGGCCGCGCGGGCCGGGAGGGACGGCCGCTGGAGCCGCAGAGGCCAAGTACGCCTTTCTCTTGCTTCCTTGCGCGCGCGGGGCGGCGGGCGGCGCGGGCGGCGGCGGGCCGGGCGGGCCGGGGAGCGCGGCCCCGTGCGTCCCGCGCGGGGCCGCCGGCGCGTCCCGGGAGCCGGGCGCCCGGGCCGCCGCCGCCTTTGTGCGCGGCCACGATTCAACAAAGCGCGGCGGCCGCCCGGGGTCGCGGCGGCGGCGGCGGCGGCGGCGGCGGCGGCGGCGGCGGCGCGGGCTCCCTCCCCTTCGCCCTCGCCGGCGCCCTCCCAGCTGCCCGCGCCCCGGGTTGGGGGCGTCGCCGCTGCTGGGGCGCACAGCCCAGAGTTGGCACGGCCCGCGCGCCCCGCGCCAACCCGGCCTCCCGCGCCCTCCCTCGCGGAAGGGATTTTTTTTCCCCCCTTTCCTCTGCCCGCCATCTTTCGGAGGGGGGAACGAGGGAGGACGCGGAGGGGAAGGTGCGCGGCGGCGTCCCGGGCCCGCCGTGCGCCCCGGCGCCACTTTCCCGGAGCCCGCCCGCCCTGGCTGCGGGTCCCTCGGGGCTCGCGCTGGGGTCCGGCGCCGCCGCCGCCGCCGGGGCGGGGGGCGAGACCAGGCCTGGGCCCAACTCGGAGTGGCGCGGGGGCAGCCTCCTTGCAGAGTTAGGGGCCCGGCGCTGACTTTGAGCCCCTTCGAGTTGCTGGGTCGTTGCAGCCAGGCCTGGAGACCCAGTTCCCGTTTTGAAATCAGCCAGAAAAGCGCTTAATCCAGGCGAGGGCGACTTGGAGCGGGAGGAGCGGGGTGCTTCCCCTCCTTTCCCCTGGGGTGGGCACCGAGGTGACCGTGGCACAAGCCCATCGGGAAGGAATGCCCGCCACGCAAACCTCAGACGTCTGCACGGCCCTAGTGGGCTCCCCCGTGAATAAAGCTGGGGCCCCCGGGGGGGAGTTCTCTCTCCACCGGTTGCTCCTATGGGGGCAGGGCTGGCGTGGAGGCCTTGGACGGCCTCCTTTCCCTCGGGGCCCAGGGACAGTTTTGGAAAAATGAAAGCCGGGACACAGAATGGGGTTGGGGCGGATTCCTCCCCTGAGTTCCCTCTGTTGGGCCTGTTCCCTGAGTGTCCCGCGGCCCTTCATTTTGGCTGAAAGCTTTCCGCCCAGAGGTGGGGAACTGGTGCCTCTCCCTCGTTGGTTAACTTGGTTATGGGCTGCCAAGTTAGGGGGTTGGGTATTGTGTATCTGTAGGCAAAGGGCTGGAGGGACAGAAGGAAAGCCAGGGAAGGAATCACCCTGGCCCACTCAGGATGGAAAAGGGAGTTTTGTTGGCTGTTTCCCTTACTCTTTCCTTTAACATGGAGGTTTCCTAAGCCCATGGAGCGCCCTGGGAGACCTCAAGTCTACAGAAAGGGGCCTGTCTTTGGGAGGGAGTAGTCTTGGCTTTAAAGTGGTCAAGGAAAGGCCTGAATCTGTGCGAGGGTCAGTCCTCAGAGGTTCGGGACCTCTTCCTTTCCTTCCAGGGGCCCTTTGCAGCGGCCTGGCCTTCGATGTGGCTTCTCATTTGTAAATAAAACTGTTTGCCCTTTTCTGTGTTGAGGACGTGATGTGTGCTGGTTGTTAGAGATCAGGAGAGGTAGGGCACACGGCGTGTGGGGCAGGAGGGACAGAGATGACGCCTGCAGGCTACGGGCATTTCTCTCTGACCTTTCCGGTGACCTGGGGGGGGGGGGTTGCCTCCGTGTCCCCCCGCCCCAGCAAGGAAGCTGCCACCCAGGCAGCTCCTCAGAGGCCTTGATCCCGTCCCAGCCCTGCCATGAGGACATCCAGGGAGGAGGGACTTACAGTGCTTTCTCAGGGTGATTATTGGGCACTGTTTTGACTTTTTGTTTTGTTTTTAGGAAGTAGAGTAATTGATTTCCTTCAGCAGCAGCTCACCCGTGCTTTGGAAGTGAGCTTTGAATAAAGGATGGGATTTGTAAACACTCTGCTCCCTGGGCAGAAAGTGAAAGCCGGGGTGGGGGGGGACATGCCCAGCCCAGCGCGAAGCTGCAGCCAGCGGCTCCTTCCTGTGCCCTCTTCCTGCAGGCTGGCAAGTTGCCAGACACCAGAGCCCTGTGCCCAGGAAAGTGGTGAGGTGCATGGCCACTTCCTGGTTCTAGGTGGCAGGAGCTTTCCTCGGGGCACACTCGCCCCTGGCCCCTGGAGTGCAGTGGTTGGCACAGGACTAATGGGACCTTGTTTCAGTGCCCGTCACGGTGTCTGTTGGCTTTCTGTCCACGCCTGGTGGCCCTGTTCTCCTTGGGAGAGCCGCATTCCCTCTGTGGATCCATGGGAAGCTGGGGTCGGGCCAGGAGTGGGGGCCCACCCAGACCCAAAGCCCACTAAGTGGCTACTGCTGGGAACATGCCTGAAGCCGCTCTGCAGGTCGTTATTCGGGGGCCAGTTCAGGCAGCTGGCTCAGTAGTGTGGATGGGCAGGTAGCCCAGGCCTTTTTTCCCTCCCTTGCTGACCTTTGAACTACACCCAATGGGACCCCTTGCCTTAGCAGGCCAGTGTTCTTTGTTTCGCAAGGAAGTGTTAGTGAAACATGGTGGAAAGCAGCCCCCCACTTGCTGCATACTTGCGTTTGGGAACCTGCCCCCCCTGCCCCCGCCCCCGGCAACCTACATCTTCTCCGGAGCACTCCTTCCCTCCCATCTGAGGCTGTGCCCTCTGTCTGGGCAGGAGAGACCGACAGGTGGCCGAGCAGCCCCGGGCTGCCTGGTGTGGTTGGGTCAGGGGACCCCCGGGCACTTTCCAGGTGCCCAGGTGTGGCTGGCATGTCCAGGAAGCTCTCTGCTGCTCACACCCCTGCCCTGGGTACCTGTGCCCCTGCCATCCGAGAAGAGGGGCTTGGGGGCTCATAAAGGCAAAGTGTCATGTCTCCAGATCATTCACACGTTGGAGATTGACATTAGAAGTCTGGCTCCTGGACGTGTGGTTGCAGTGGACATAATGGGGACCTGGTGTGGCCGGAGGCTTTTGGCTCTGCTGGCTCGGTGCTACGGATAAGTGTTTATTTCTTTCGCCAGCTTTTAACTATTTTAGAGTTAGAATTGGCCTCCTTTTTGGGGCCTTTATGACCTCCAGTGAGAACCAGCCGAGAGACGCAGTTTGGAGGAAGCCCCTGCCTCCTTGCAACAGGGACCTCGTCTGAAGCTACGGAGGTGCTTGGCAGTACTTCTCCAGCTCTTCGAAGAATGTCACCTGGACTGCAGGGACAGTTCGGGTGTCTCTCATCCATTTTTTCTGCATGTGGTTAAAGTCGGGCTGGGGGCAAAGGTGGGGGTACCATGTCCCAGGAGCTGGGGGAGCCCCAGAACTTGGAGGTGGGAGTGTCCTCCCCTGCTGGCCGTTGTCACAGTGGCCGCTGCCCACGGGCAGGAGCATGGTCACAGTTCTGTATATCTGGATTCTTGTAAAGCTTACCACGAGCGGGAGGACCCATTTCAGGTGTGTGACTAAGAGCTGAAGGGATGCCTTCCCCGTGCAATGACTGTGACCCGAGGGTGTCACAGGGGTGCAGTAAGGGCATAAGCGGATGAAATAGCGGTGTGGGCCTCAGGAAGGGGCTGCTCCCCGAGCCTTTTGCCATCCGCTTGCATTGCCAGCCCTGACATTGATGCGTGCTCGCGGTGCCAGCCCAGAGCCAGGGGCGGGGCATTACAGGCTTGGGCTCCGCTGGCTGTGGGCTCACAGATAAGGCACGCGCCCCTCTGCGTGGCACTGTCGTAGCTGCCTCTGGGCTGCCCGGGCCCGGCCGATTGGGGGGCTGGGGTTAGAGACGCAGATGATCATGTGACTGTCCTCAGGGAAGACAGCCCCACCCCTGCAGCCCTGTCTGGAGAGGCTGGGGGGGTGCGTAGCACAAGAGCTGGGTTCACATGCAGTGCTGGGGTCGTGGTGACATGGGCACCGTGCGTGGGGACGTCGGGGAGCCGCGGGGCCGAGGTGACACGGGCACCATGCGTGGGGACGTCGGGGAGCCGCGGGGCCGAGGTGACACCTGCTTTAGGACACTCAGGAGGTCCCTGCCACACGCCCTGTGTTTCTGAGTGGACACGTTTGGAGGGCAGAGGCCAGGCAGTGGTGAGTCGAGGTCTAGTTTGCATGGAGCGGGTGTGCTTCTGGGCCTGTGGGGTGTGGCCATCAGCGCCCTTGGGTCCCTTCGTGCGTCTGAGGAATGCCGCCCTGGAGCCCAGCGTAGTGGTGGTGTGGCACGTGGCACCCATCTGAGAGCGGTTCCCGTCTCCCTGGGGTGGACCTCACCGGGGCCCGAGGGCCGCCCCCAACCTGGGGAGACCCACCAGAGTTCTCCGGGATGGACTTCACCGGGGCCCGAGGGCCGCCCCCCACCCTGGGGAGACCCACCAGAGTCTTGCTCAGGAACTTTTTTTTTACTCATGTGTTTGTTTTTTTAAGATTCTATTTATTTAGGGGCGCCTGGGTGGCTCAGTTGGTTAAGCGACTGCCTTCGGCTCAGGTCATGATCCTGGAGACCCGGGATCGAGTCCCACATCAGGCTCCCTGCTCGGTGGGAAGCCTGCTTCTCTGTCTCTCACTCCCCCTGCTTGTGTTCCCTCTCTGGCTGTGTTTCTCTCTGTCAAATAAATAAAATCTTAAAAAAAAAAAAAAAAGATTCTATTTATTTGACACAGAGAGAGATCACAAGCAGGCAGAGAGGCAGGCAGAGAGAGAGGAGGAAGCAGGCTCCCCGCCGAGCAGAGAGCCCTACGTGGGCCTCGATCCAGGACCCTGAGATCATGACCTGAGCCAAAGGCAGAGGCTTAACCCACTAAGCCCCCCAGGTGCCCTTGCTCAGGAACTTTGCCGAGGTGGGCAGAGCCACGGGCGTGCTGAACCATGGTGCTCACGGGGCTGGGCCCCCACGTCCACATGTGTGCAGGATCACCTGGCCTCTGGCGTCCTCAGGGAGACGAACCGACCCAGAGTGCATGGCCCTCTCACGTGGCCCCCGGGGACTGTTCCCTTTGAGCTGTGGGGCACCCATAGAAGGTGTCCTTCAGGCCCGCCTGTAGCCTCACCGTGGAGGTGCCGATGGGTGTTGCTGGGACTCTCCCAAGGACGGCACTGTGGGCAGCTCAGTGTTTCCGGGCGTGTGTAACCCCCCTAGTGCCCTGGGCCTTCTCACCCCTGAGAGGGGTGCGGTCACAGGACCTATGGGGACAGCCTCGCAGAGGTGAGGGGGCCCGCCTGGCCTGGCCTGGCCCCTCACATGTGAGCCCCAGTTGGCAGGGCTGGAGGTGCCTCCTGCATTGGGGTCTCAGGTCCAAGTTGGGGCCGATGTTCGGGCAAGAAAGGAGCCTTCAGAGTTTGGCTTCCCCGCGGAGGGCCGGCGGGCTGGGGTGGAGGGAGTGTGAGGTGGGCTGGGGGCTTGGGCCCACAGGTGCTGTAGTGTAGAGCTCAGAGGACACGGTGGCGCATGGGTCCCTCTGCAGGCTGGACCTGGGGCCCTGTGACAGTCCTTTAGAGGCCTGGTGGAGGGCCCGCACATTAGATGGGACTGGGCCAGCCAGGGGCGGGTCCCTTGCTGCTGGGCGGCAGGTGTGACCTAGACCTTTGGGGCTCCAGGCCCTGGCCGCACCGCCCCCTGCCTGGGTGTGACGGGCCAGGCGGGTGGTGGGCCCAGGCTGCCCATTGCTCCCCTGGGCTCCCCTCCGCTGGCCCCACAGGAGGGGGCAGTTGGCTCCATCTGTCATGGAAGCCAACCCTGCCCTCACAGATCCTGTTTCCTGAGACCTGGATGGCCAGCCCCAGGGCGGTCACTGGTCAGCGGGAGCCCCCGGGAGGCTTGCCCGGCTGCCTGGGGGCGGAGGGGCCCTGCTCTGGGGCGGTCCTCGGCTCCTGGTCAGCGGGGTGGGTAAGACAGCTCCGAGAGGTGGTGGGGGGAGTCTGGCGTGGGGTGCCCAGCCTGGCTCAAGGCCCTCCCCTGCTCTTTCTGCCTGGGTGACCTTGTGCCCTTTCCCCACCTGGAAGCTGGAGCTCACGTGACCCCCACCCATGCCAGAGTGGACTGCAAGGCCGCAGGACCGGAGC
Organism: Spilogale gracilis; assembly: GCA_004023965.1. Classification (NCBI taxonomy): domain Eukaryota; kingdom Metazoa; phylum Chordata; class Mammalia; order Carnivora; family Mephitidae; genus Spilogale; species Spilogale gracilis. Next base: position 11,841 of record PITA01019173.1, on the reverse strand, counting down.
CTGGCAGTGGGGAGGTCCACACAGGCACGGAGACCCCCAGAGGCCCAGGAGAGCGTGAGCCCACTCGCACCCATGTCAGGAGACGGAGTCTGGGAGGACGCCCCTCGGTGCCTAGGGGAGCTGGGGACCTGAGAGGCACGGTGGGCCTAGGCGGACTCAGGCCCTGCCTCGTGGCCCCTTGCCCCGCCCAGACTGGGGACTCGCTCCTACCTCCAGCCACCCCCAGGACATGCCACGGTCTCTTTCCAGGTGCCCCTCAAGTGCCCCCCGCACTGGGAGCCTCCTGAGGACCTCCCCGACCTCTGCCCTTCTGCAGTCCAGGCCCCCACGGAATCGTGCAGCCTTGCCCCATCCTGTCCCTACCCCACCGCCCCTCGATGCGCCCCAGCCCCAGGCCCAAATAAGGGCTCCTCACTCTGGGCCGGGCCGGGCCAGACTGGAAATGCCCCGTGTCAGCCCCGTGCCCCAGGTGCATCTGGCCACCAGCCTGTGAGGGTCCGCCCCCTCCGGCCTCCAGGGAGGCCCAGGAGTATCCAGCTCTGCCCTCCTCGGGGCCACCTGTGGCTCGGGGGCAGGGTCTCACACACACATCCCCACTGGGGAGGGCTGCTGTCGCTGCGGCTCCATCCTGGGGCTGTTTCCCACAATGGCGCCTGGACGGGGACCTTGGATAAGGGCTCTCCTGATGTTCCCCGTGGGCTGAGCGGGCCTCCAGGTGGATTTGTGTGTTTTCTCCAGGTTTCCCGTTACTCGTGGAGGAGGGGGTCCCAGAGGCTGAGTCCAGGCCCACCGGAAGGGGTGGGGAGAAGGCCTGCAACCTGTGGCACGAGGCTCCCTCCCAGCCGCCAGGGTCCAGCAAAGAGCCCCCTCGCCGTGGGGCGTGTGTGGCCCTGGAGGGTGGGGTGGCCAGGCAGCGTCCCCTGCCCTCTCCTGCCGGCTGCCCACATTGGAAACCCTCCTCGGGGTCTCGCCAGGCTCCGGGTCTCTGACTTTCCCTTGTGTTTGAGGGTTTTTGTGGTTTGTCTAAGTTTCCGCTCTGGGCAGTTTCAGATCCTCTGTGTCAAAGGCGGCGTGCCTGCAGCTTGACCTGCCCCCGGTCTGCACGTGCCGCCTCCTGCCTCGGCGGGTGGAGCCCGGGAGGTGGGGCAGGGTGTCTGAGCCTCTGAGGAACCGGGCTCCATCCCTGCCCGGCCCTGCCTCGCCCAGAGCGGGCACTCGGCGAAGGCTTCCTAGCTGTCCCTGGAAGGGGTGCCGCTTCCCCTCCGGCTGTGGCCGCATTGCAGGCCCCACCCCGTGACTGTGACCTGGGAGGGCTGCCCGCACCAGGGGGTATTGTTTGCTGTAAATAGCTTTCTGGAGTGAGGTGGCGGCCCCCAGGGGCATGGAGAGCGCATGCTCTGACCACCCCGTGCACACGGGCTGGAGGCTCCTGACCACAGGGAGGGTTCACGGTGAAATTAATTGCTCCTGCATTATGTGTGTTTCCAAACCTTTAGGCCTGCGTTCGAGAATGGTTTCCGGCCAGCGGCGTCAGGTGGGCCTCTGGGCTCTGATGTCAGTGAATTGGAGCTGTACGTTTTTGCTCCTGTGTGTTGACCCGTGACCCACACCCACTCCCCTGGGGGCAGCTCGGGGGCGCAGGGCAGACCTCGCAGCTTTCAGATCTTACCTGTCTGTGTCTAGTCTCCAGGTGCTGGCGTCTCTGGCCCCAACGCTTGCCCGGCCCTTGCATGGGGGCCCTCTTCCCACCCAGGTGAATGGGGAACAGGGTCGAGTTCCCCAGATCTCACAGCTGCTGTGAAGGCATGGGGGCTGCAGGGCCTCTGAACAGCCGAGGGAAAGCGGGGTTCACCCTCTTCCTTCTGATGCTGTGGGAGCTTTCACTGCAGACCCCTGCTCGTTTTCAGGCCCCACGCCCATCATCAGGATGCGAGCTCCAGACATGCCTCATTCAGACGACTTTGAATCCCTGTCTCTAAAGGACGATGGCTCTAGCGAACGTATGACCACAGCATGACCGTCGCCCCCACGGCGTTAACGTCGAATCCAAAGATTACCAGTCAGGGTTGCAGCAGGCGCCCTTCCGTCACCTGCTCCAGCGGCTGTCTCTTGCAGACTGGCTCAGGTGCTGGGGTCAGGGGGCCACGGCCGCCCTCCGGCCCTCACCCACCTGTGGTTGCCGGGCCATGTAATGGAGCAGCCCAGGCCTGTCCCCGTCCATGTGACATGCTGGAGCCCAGGCTGGGTGTGGAAGCCGACCCCAGGGATGGACAGCCGTCCTCCCACGGGGCCAGGGACCTCGGCTCTACCTCGGCTCTACCTCGGACACTCGAAACTCGGCAGTGGAGAAAAGGCCATCTGTGATCCTTAGGATGAGCATTCACGTTACCTTGTGGAATAGTGTGTTTCATTTGGGACGTTACCCCAGGCTCTGGGGGTGGGGGTGTGAGGGAGCCCCCCAGAATGGTGTGTCCCCTGGGTTCGGGAGTCCAACAGACTCAGTGTGCACACGCCTGGCTCTCAGGAGAGAAGGCAGTGAGCGGCGCCAGACCCTGGCCTGTACGAGGCTGTGGCCAGGTGTGGTGGGGCGGGCGTTCCCGCCTGTGTCCTCACACTGAGGCCAGGTCAGGTGTCCCTGGGGCTCTCGGGCTCTCTGCGGCTGTGGGGTGTCCGTGGGGGCCTTGGTGGCCCAGGTGGCCGTGCCCCATTAGCTCTGAGTGCCGTGGGCCTCAGTTTTCCCTTCTGTGACCAGCACCCAGTACCTGTTGCCATAGGCTCATGGGGGATCCCAAAAGATGGGGTCCCAGCTGGGCTTTTTCTCTTCCTTCTGTGACCCCCCCTTGGTGTCCCCCATCTAGCCACAGTGGGATTGGGCCACAAGATAGGGCCAGTTTGCCTTTGTTTCCCTCATGATTTGGGGGCCCTGGGGTATCCCACTAGGGACTCCTGGAGGAGCAGGTGCTGGGGTTCCCTGGCAGTAGGTGCAGCCGCAGGCCATGCTGGCCCCCGTGGCAGTTTTCCGTCTCCTTCTGTCTGTCCCCAGCCAGTGTTGCTCGGCCAGCAGCGGGGCCAGGCTTCTGGTGGGGCGGGGCGGGGGGTCCCGGGTTCCTGCACAGAGCCCAAGCCTGCTGGGCCGAAGAGGGGCCAGCGCCCACCTGAAGACGCGGGCCCAGGGGAGACAGTGGGTGCAGCAGAGGCCTTCCTGCTTCTCTGACGGGATACTCCCCTGCGGGGCTGGCCTTCACATGCAGTTGGGGGACACTGAGGGGCTGGCCCCGGCTCTGCTGGGACATGGAGGTGAGGTGGGAGGCTGAGTTTATGTGGGCTAGACCAGTGCTAAGTACCTGTCCCACGTGTGGTCTTGCCGTGTGTGCACATGGCGTACAGAGGACACGGGCTCTGGTCCCAGACCCTTGGCTGTGTCGTGTCCCCTCCCAGGTGACTTGGGAGCCAGGACGGCTCCTTTCCTCTCAGCCCAGCATGCGGGTGTCACCCAGCTTCCTAGCTGTTGACTGGGATGTCCCCGGCCCCTGCATGCCTGTGGCTGGGAAGCCACAGCACCCGTGTCCCTGTCCGTGGGGCTGGGGGCACTCGCTGGGTGCCGGCAGTGCCGGAGGTCAGTAGTGACGGGAGCCGAGTTCTGAGCCCTGCTGGGGCAGGCCCAGTGGGTGCTCCTTGCTGCCCTCTGCGCGGCCCTCCTCGCCAGGTGTCCTTGATGTTGGTGTGGGGACAGCAGGGCCACCTTCTCCAGCTGCCGCCCCCCAGTGCCCACGTACCCTGCGTGGGTAGGAGCCTCAGGCACAGCCGCTCTGACCTCAGGTCACGAACACGTCAGCATCAGCAGGGGTGAAGGGCTCGTGGCCGTGTCCAGCCACCCCGCACACTTGGTGTTTTAGCTGCCCAGCGGCCTAACCGTGGAGGGCAGCAGTGAGAGCCGGGCCTGGGGGTGTTGGGACATCACACGGGGCAAGGTGTGGGGTGGGTGCTGGGCACATCACCGGGAGGAAGGGTCATGGGGTGCTCTGGGCATCTGGGGGGACGAGTGGACCCCCGAGGCCTGGTGTCCAGTGACTGCCACTTTGCACTCTGTCCCTTACTCTGAATTTGTAGCTGACCCTGTGGGAGGACTGGTGAGTGCTGTTTCAGCTTTAATTTCTTTGTGGGAGCAGCATTTGCTTCCCCATCTCAGAACGCATCCCTGAGCCCACCCAGACGAGGTAGGCGGAGGGACAGCAGTCCTGCCGGGCCGCGTGCTGGGAGCCACGGGTGGCCTGCCTTGGTTCCCTTCTTGTCTCTGTTCTCTGTGCAGACAGGTGGGCTCTGTCCGGGCCATCTGGGCATGGCCAGCGGGACCCCGGGGCGGGCAGCACTGCTGGGCACAAGCCCCTACTTTGGGCTCATGGTAGTCCTAGGATTTCCCCCTCGGGGAGCATGCTGGGCTGCTCAGCGCTCCCGCGGCGTCCCCAGCCCTTGGAGGAAGAGAGGCAGGAGCCACGGGCCGAGTGCAGGGTTGGGTTGATTTCATCTGTGCTTGGCCGCTTTTCCAAAACAGGAATAACTTTGCAGTTTTTTCCTTTTGCAAAAGCAGCCTGATCTGAACACAACCCGCCTGTTCAGAGATGCAAGCAGAGGGCGAGAGCCCTGTCCTCGCAGGCTGGCGTGCAGCCGGTAGGCTCGGCGCCTGCGGGCTGCGGGCCCCCTTGAGGCCCATTTCCGTCCTCTGCGCCCCTCCCCCTGGGGGGCTTCCTCAGGTGGCCTGTGGCCCTCCGGTTGCTCGGCAGCATGTCTGACGCCGCTGTCTGGCCGGGACAAGCGTCCAGGGAAAATAGGCAAGGCCAGGCTTTCACTGCAGCTCTGCTCGCCTGCACCTGCCCGCCCACTGTGCGTGGGGCAGAGGGGACTGACCCCCAGGCCTGGCCTCGGTCCAAAGGGTGGTGGTGTGCGTGCTCCTGCAGGGACATGACTGCTCACCCTGCCTGCCACCCCAGAGGGGACAGTGCTGGGTGTCCTGTGCCGTTTTATGCCCGGGGAGCCTCTCTGAGTCCTCTGACCTGGCCGGAGCGGCTCACAGGGGTCAGGCTCTGGGGGTGTCCAGCCCGGCCCTCTGACCATCCCCTTGCTGGTCTCCTCCTGAGAGCTGGGTCCTGGCACCGGGGGTGGCAGGACTTGTGGGGGACCCCCAACCTCTTATGCTCTGGCTGCCCTTCCCCCACGGAGCTGGTGCCTGGGCTGCCGGGCACTGTGAGGGGCAGCGGGCTGGACACTGCCATCCTGAGGAGATGCCACGAGCCGTGCAGCCATCCATGGGTGTTTGCAGGGGTCCGACTGGGGGGGTGGGTGTCCTGCCCTGTTTGAGCGCAGCATTTGCAGGAAGGGGACGGGCTCCTTGCTGTGCACAGTCCCACGGAGTGTGGGCACCCCTGTGCTGGAGGGTGCCTGGCCCTTTCTGCACGTGTCCCCTCTGAGCCTCACGGACTCAGCCGGGGTGGAGGATATTGGGCTGGAGGCAGGCTCTTCTTCAGGCCACGTGGAAGGACTCCTGGGGCCTGTCGTGACTGCTGGCCCTCAGGGACCACGTGCCAGTGCCAGGCACTGTGCTCGGAGCTCCAGCGGTGGGGTCTGGGGTCCCCTGGCAGTGCTGGGTAGTGGCGGGGGAGGCACGGGTTGAGCTGGTGTGCTGCCAATCCAGGAAGCCCCTCCAGGCACCTGGCTCGGGCTCCTGGCAACTGCTGGGCTGCCCCTGGGTACTTCGCTCAAGACACGGTTGGGGGACGTGTTCCCATGTTTGTGGCCAGAGCTGGAGGAGGGAGGCCCTGGGGCAGGCCTCAAGTCCTGGTGCCAGCCCGAGCCTGTCCCTGCACTGAGCATGCCTGCCCATCCTCATGCCTGTACCTCGGCCCATGTCCCCCCCGTCCACCGCGGCCCCCAGGCCATTTAGCCCCTGCTTGCATCTTAAGTTTTCCCTGGCTTTCTGTGCTCGTGCCCTGTGCGCAAGGAGGGCAGGCCCCAGGGGAGAGCCCCGCAGGTGGTGGTGGTGCTCGGTGGACCAGTCGGGTGTCAGGGGTGGCCGGGGTTTGCTCCGGGCTCCCACGGTTTCCTGGTGGTGAAGACCCACCCTCAAAGCCATTAGCGCGAGCTGGCATGCCACCGCTGAGCCGCTGGCTGTGCCGCGGCCCGGGCTTGGCCAGAGGGAGAAGCGGGAGAGGGGCCGGCTCGCCTGGCGGGGTGTGGAGGAGGGGAGGGGCCGTGGCTTCCCTGGGGTGATGGGCGTGGCACCTCGTGGGGGTTCCAGGGTGTCCGTGGAACGCAGAGCAGGTCTCCTTGGTGAGCGGGACGCACCTGCTCTTCGTGTGAACCCCTTTCACTCTGGTGGGGGTGGTTTGTAGCAAGTGCCAATTACTTGGGTGTGCACACGCCCACGTGGCAGGTGGCGGGCTGCCAGCAGGAGGTTAACCAGCTCCCGAAACAGCCGCTTGTGCACGTCACAGGTAGCGTGGCTGATTCCAGCGCCGCCGCGCGCTGCTCTCTGTGCCCCGTGCCGTCCGCCCCCTCGTGCTATGGGTCTGCCACTCAGCCCCAGCCCGTCCGAATACTGTGACACGGACACGGGAAAACCATGAAAGTGTGGCAGGGCCCACAACTGTGGCCTGCTGCCCCCCTTCCACATGCGGCCCCCAGTCTGCCTTGGGCCCTACACTTAAAAGTGGGGCCAGCAGCTGCCGTCCCGGAAACAGTGGGGCTTCTGATGTCGGGGCTGGCCTGTTGGTTCTGAGGCGCAGCTGGTCATCTTCCTTCCCAGCCCCTGAACGCTGGGGCAGGCGACGGGAAGGTCCCCAGCAGCCCTGCATTCGCATTCGCTGAGAGCCCGGGTGAGGTGTGCCTCCTGCCCGCCCCCTGGGCGTGTCACACTGTGGCCTGCCGTCACAAACCAACTCTGGTTCTCACGGTTACATTGGAACCTCGCCCCAAAGGGGCCCAGCTCCCGACGCCACTCGCGGTTCCGCACACGCTCTGCCTGCCTGGCTCAGCTCTGTGGGGTCGATGCCGGAGCGCTCTCTACGTGGGAATCACTCCCCCAAAATTGCCACGATCAAGAACAGTCCGAGTCAGCCCCCAGTAGGCAGGCCGTTGGTGGGCAGCGAGCCAAGAGAGGCCACATCCCGGGCCCCCGCCTCCCACTGCTGGCCGTGTGCCGGGACCACCACCTCCCCGCCCTTGCGCTGTCCCCGCACCGCCCAGGCAGCCGGTGCCCACGTCACGTGCCTGCCTCCGCTTGAGAGCAGGAGTTAGTGGGTCTGTGACAGGTGAGGGCTGGGCTGAGCAGGGCGGGTGGCATGAGTGACGTGAGCAGGCCTCGCTGTGACCACTTGGGTGTCTTCGGGAGCCCATGCGGCTGGGAGAGGCGGTGGGGCCTGGGTGACCGGTCCATCTCTGCCGTCCCTCCTCCCCTGTAGGTGCTGCCCGCTTGGGCCCAGAAATGGGATGTCAGGCCTCCAAAAGGAGAATAGTGGAAGCGAGGGCCTCCCCGAGCCGCTGCTGTGACGGCCAGTGAGCGAGCTGCGGAGGATGTCTACCACGACGACGGTCGCCCCCGCGGGGATCCCGGCGGCCCCGGGCCCGGTCAACCCGCCCCCGCCGGAGGTCTCCAACCCTGCCAAGCCGGGCCGCAAGACCAACCAGCTGCAGTACATGCAGAATGTGGTGGTGAAGACGCTCTGGAAACACCAGTTCGCCTGGCCTTTTTACCAGCCCGTGGACGCAATCAAGCTGAACCTGCCCGTGAGTGCCCTGCCCTCCCCCGCCCACCGCCGTCCCTGCCCCTCTGTTGCCCAGCTCCCGGAAGGACTGCCCCTGGGCCCATATACGGCCCAGGGCCTATGGTGACCTGTGGTCCCCAAGTGGAGGGAGCAGGGGAGAACCTGTGCCTCCTGCTGTCCCCACGTACCCTCCTGTCGAACCACGCTTCTGCCCCTCGCAGTCAGATGCTCAGTGCAAGGTGTGGCCCCCTTTCCAGGGGGAGGCCAGGCCATCTGATAGGTTTCTTATTTGGACCCAAATAGAGAAACCTCAGGTGTTGCCCAGGGAAGCCCTGGGCCTCTCGTTGGTGGCCTGGGTTCTGGGCCCAGCTTGGCGCTGGTCACCAGCAGGCCCTGAATTTGGAGTCCAGGGGAGGGGGCTTGGCCCGCTCACACAGTGCCCAGCCGCCCCGGGACCTGCCAGAGCTGCTAGTCCAGGCGGACTCTGTCGGTCCAGGGATATGGCAGGGGTGGAAGTGGGCCGGGCGCTCCCCCCAGACCCTGTAGCCACCCTCAGCTGAGCAGGCGCTGCCTATGGCCCGACCCCGGTGCCCAGCTCGCCCAGGAGGACGCTCCGTGTGCCGTCGCCCTCCTCAGGGAGGAGGGTGGGCTGACGATGCCTCTGAAAATCTCTTTCCCAGGATTATCATAAAATCATAAAAAACCCAATGGATATGGGGACTATTAAGAAGAGACTAGAGAATAATTATTACTGGAGCGCGAGCGAATGTATGCAAGACTTCAACACCATGTTTACAAACTGTTACATTTATAACAAGGTAAGAAAGCGCCCATGTGGCTCCCTGAGTCCAAACTGGGGCAGGGGGACCCTCTGGCGGGGCCTGGGCTGTGTAGTGGCTCTCAGACGGGCGGGGAGGGGGTGCCACTTGGGGGTCCCACATGCTGCCCACGCCCCCTCCCCGGGCGGGAGAGTGAAGCCCAAAGCAGCCTTGGGGGGCGGGGCTTTGAACAGTTCGCGCCCTTGGACGTCAAAAGTCCTGCTGTTGGGACGCCGACAGCGGCGCCGTGACATCCATGTGCAGCCGCCCCACGTGGCCAGGCCACTGCGAAACCAGGGAGCACGTGCTCATGATGGTTTTCAGGGAGAAGAGTAGATGAGGGAAGGTCCCTGCAGTCCTGACTTTGGTAGGGTTTTCGTTCTTTTCGATCGCACGGGGACGCAGCCCAGACGGATTGAGTTGAACTGAGTGGAGGGTTCTTGTTTCCGCACGGGATGGGCTGAAGGGTGGTTCTTGTTCTGCTTGCTTTTCTGGATTCTTTCAGGCCCCTCCACGGCGAGATACGGTCCTTTTGCCTCCCTAAATCCCCGAAAGGGGTTTGCGTACATGTTTCCTTGAGCCACAACCAGTGGTGTCTCTGCAAGTGCGTGGTCCCTCGCCCAGCAAGTGACCTCGGCTCTCCCTGTGTCTTCAGCCCACAGATGATATAGTGCTAATGGCCCAAGCCTTAGAGAAGATTTTTCTGCAGAAAGTGGCCCAGATGCCCCAGGAGGAAGTTGAATTATTACCGCCTGCTCCGAAGGGCAAAGGCCGGAGACCGGCTGCAGGGACCCAGAGTGCAGGTAACGGGGTGGATGCTGCCATCCTTCTGTCCGAAGCCCTCTCCACCCCACCAGGGGCGTGACAGCAGCGTTTCTTGTGCGGTCCCCCGGCCCCTCTGAGCTCATTGTCCCTGTCTGTGAAGTTGGGCGGTACGGCTGGCCCTTTGGGGTGTAGTGACCATCTGCCTTCGAGCTTGCTCTTGTGGAGAGACTGCGGTCTTGCTGTGCCCCTGCACTGAGGCCACCTCTTCCTGAAGTCTGGACAGGAGGTCCCTTTGTCCCCCCCCAGGGTGTTGCCTCTCCAGCAGGCATTGTATACTCTGGGACAGGAGAGGGGCCGTGTCATCTATGGGGGGGGAGCAGTGGGAATGAGGATTAGTATGAGGAGCCCTGGGGGGGTCTTACCTGGTTCAGGAAGGGGGAAGAGAGGTGTATCTGGTGGAGAGACTGGCCAGGCACCCCAGCCCTCGAAGGAAGCCGGGATGGGTCCCCACCAGTGCCAGCCATCCCGCTTTGCAGATGGGGCTGTGGGTGGTTAAGTAGCTCTGCCCAGTCGTAGAGCTGGTTATTGGTGGAGTCTGAATCAAGCCCTGGTTTCTCGGGCCCAGGCCTGGCTCTCCCTGCCAGTCTGCTCCCGCTCCAGGCCTCCTCATTCAGACTTTGGTCCCTCATCGGAGAGAGTGCCTTCCGTGTGTTGGGTGAGCGCCTGTGGAGGCCGGTTCCGTGGAGGCCGCCATGGTGCAGGGCCAGGGGGCTCGGGAGGAGGGGCTCCCTGGCACTGGTATGCTCTGGCTGGAGGAGCTGGTCCAGGAAGCTTCTGGAAGCTAGCTGGCAGCTAGAGCCTGGTGTATTCAACGTCCTTTCCCTGTCTTTAAGGTACACAGCAAGTGGCGGCCGTGTCCTCTGTCTCCCCGGCAACCCCCTTCCAGAGTGTCCCCCCCACCGTCTCCCAGACGCCTGTCATTGCTGCCACCCCGGTGCCCACCATCACAGCAAACATCACATCAGTCCCCGTCCCCCCAGCTGCCGCCCCCCCTCCTCCCTCGACGCCCATCATCCCTGTGGTCCCTCCCACACCACCTGTAGTCAAGGTGAGTGTCCCTGCGGACAAGGTCAGCTGGCTTGTCCAATCGCCAGGCCCGGTTCCTGAGTTCGGGCAGGCGTGGGGTGGGCAGGGGGACAGCTGCCACCTGTCCCTGGGCGCCCACTCCTTATTGGGTGTTTGGTGCACGTGACTCTGGAGTGGTTCTCTCCGCGCCCCTGACGCGAACGGGGAGACTGAGGCTCAGGGAGCTGCAGGTCACACAGCTGGTGAGGGCGGGCCGCGCTGAACCCGTTTCTCTGGCCCTGAAGCCTGGCCTTTGCAGGTGTGGGTCACTGTGGCAAGGTGTGGGGGGGGTTGGAGGCGTCCTAGAGCCCCCCCCCCCCCGTGTGGATTTAGGCCAGCGGCCCAGGTGCATGGTGAGGAGCCAGCAGCCACGGCCTGCACCGTGAGCCCCTGCTAGCGTGAGCCACAGCACATGTGTCTCCCCGGTTCGGCCGGGTCTGGGCTCGGAGCCCGTGCTCCTTGTGAGGTCCGGGGCAGGCCACAGCCCGGGCACTGACGTGTGTCGTCTTCCATTTGCCCCTCACAGCGGCCGTGTGGGCAGACAATATTTCCCCCATCTTACAGATGAGGAAACAGGTGCTCGGGGGGGTTAAGTGGCCCCCCCAAGGTAACACGCCCCCGCCAGCGCTTTTCCTGCCCCTGGCCTTCACTGCCTGCACTTCTGGGCGGCGCCTGGCCAGGCCGCCTCACACCGTGCCCGGCTGTTTTTGGAGCATGTCCTGTTGGCCATGGCCGGGTGAGCTCCCCCCGCCCCCCCGGACCTCTGTGGCACACGCTTGGTGTCCTGTGGGTGCCCACACGTGCCAGCCTGGGGGCGGCGGCTTGGCTGGGGCAGAGACCGCGGTGGTGCTCCAGAGAGCAGGTCGCTGCGAGGCTGTCAGCCGGGGCGCTGCGGCTCCGAGGGGCCCCCTGCCAGTCCAAGAGGCAGGGAGCCGGCTGAGCTGGTCTCGGGGACGCACTGTGACGCCCGCGGGCCCCTGGGTCTGGTGCCTCAAGGGACCCACGCGGCCCGCGACTCACGGGCATTCCCACGTGCTCACACTCGGGGCACGGCCCGTGTGAGTGTCTGCCCCGCGCACACCCACAAAGGCTCTGTGGACCCCTTTGACGCTCCCTCCCCTGCCGACAGCAGCCCTCTGTGGCTCCCAGTGCCTTTGGGGTTCAAGACCAGAGCTGTCCAGTCAGACCCCGGGAGTCCTTGGTCCCAAGCCCACCGCGGCTGCCCAGCGCCAGCCTGCCCCTGCTCCCGACCACGGCCCGCTCCACGACGGCTATGCTTGGTGCTCCGGCGTGGAGGCCTTCATCTGGGCCTTTCTGAGCAGGGATTTTGCTTTGTCCCTGCTGTGCCTTAGCCTGAGTCCCGCTTGGGACGATCC